>DWDX01003838.1:0-12526 GCA_018245675.1 Agara michaeli
ACCATGGCGCCGCTAAAACTCGTGCTAATTAAATGACTGAAAATGAAACTCGAATGTTTTCATTCCATTTGGGCCCCATTTCAATGCCACCCGTTCTCGGCCAACGTCACATGCAAAGTGCTATATTTCAAAAACGCTTCCAGCTATGAATTTTGATTTCACTCGCTTCCACCTCTAGTGTTTGTGCTTTAATCTATTTTCAGTTCGGCTCCGTGATAAATATGGCGAACGCGTCAACAGATGCAAATTGCGTTCAATTTATAAAGAGCTTGATTTTTAATATTGTTAAGAGTGCGATGAAGACAAGCAATTGTTATTAAAATGTAACTGATGAATACACTAATATGCTTACAACGAACCCTACGATTATATACGTAAAAAAATCTGCACTCGATTGGTTGATGGCTATTGCTAAATATTCCAAGGAGTCGTTAATATTGAACCAGGGCGATTCTAAATGACTTCTGAAGTATAAGTACGTACTACCTTGTCATATAAGTTGGAGGGTATCGCACATTTTTTCGTGTATAAGCTCCAGACGTCCACAAACCGCGCCATCTTGGTCAAAATCTTGGCCAGCGTCGTAGACAATTGCCTTAAATCTACTCACTAAATAAATCTTTCATGTATATTTCATTATGGAGTTCTTAGTATTCAAAACAGAGGCGGTTAAATGGTATACAATCTATGAATTGTATCCGTTAAGCACATTAAACCCACAAATGAATGGTGTTTCAAAATACGTAATAAAAATTTGTTTCCTCTGGGAATATAAAGTGGTGCAGAGTTCGAAAAGTTATTTCGGGATTATTGGTCGCATGGAACACATTACTGACTGTACATTGGGTATCATTTATTACTTTTTAGGTGTGGAGGTAAACTATCTTAAAACAATATTTTGCTGTATTTAAAAAAATCTTCGGTGTAAAGCTGCGAATGGATGCTATAAAAAGAACAACAATAAACAGACAGAGGATGTAACATTGTAAAGTTGCCCCAAATGTTTTTACATATGAATAAAATGGTTTTAAATATTACCACTGTAAATGGAATGCTTCACAGATTGTTATAAAATTAATACTTGACACGATTACGTTAGAATATCAATAAAAGCAATCACATAATATCGCGTACATATTCCTGGCTCCACTCTGTATCGTTTGTGAAGGTTTCCGAAAATTTTAACCACCGCTTATATAAAAATTGCTTCATTCAAAACTGAAAATTAAGTTACCCCGTTAACGAAATAAATCCGTACATTCAAAGCTGTCACCTCACGGCCTATAATCCGATGGAGAGTTGGAAAGTCATTGCGCGATTATCTGCCTTACGTAGCAGCAATATGTTAATTTAATTAATGAGTGCGCAATATTTATACGTCGATGCACTTAGTTGGTTAGTGAATTATTCATGCTGATTTTTCAAATGGAGTAGATGTTTTATGAGCCCTATATAACTGAGAAAAGGCTTTTGAGAGGGATACAGTGTACAAGGAGCGAACAAGACCCGTTGTCAAATCGATATTCAAACAGCACTAATCAAATACACTTGGTTTTAATATGAACTACTTAGTCCTGTCAAAAATGCAAAAAATATAAATTTAATTATACATAAGCTTATACAAACTCCATGTAATAGTCAGAAAAACAATGCGCTGTTATCAGTATAGTGGTGACGTAATAAGTGAATTAATGATTCCGCGGCGGTCTTCAGCGAATTGATATTCAGACAACAGGGCTCAATATTGCATTCCGCAACCGATGAATTTAGATTTCATGTTATCCTTGCGATGGATGTTTAATTTTATTTTACGTCTTTATTATCTGATGAAATTAATTCTGGTAGTAATCATTGCCTAACACCCAACCTTTTTAGTTAAAGTAGACAAAATTTGTTGCAGTTAAACAATTTACAATATTAATAAAATATTCAAACACACTAGCTCTGTACAATAATCGTGGAATCATAGTATAATAGTCCGTGTCTGCGGAGATGGAAGGATATGGTCAGCTAAGAACCCGCAAGAGACGCCAAATACCTCCAATTTACGCGGCGAGCCCGCCGTTAAGATTATGAAATTATGAAACCGCTGTCGGCTGAGATTTGTTTCAAGGGACCGTCGTAAATCGCCTAACAAATGTTTGCCATTTGGACAGTTTAGAACGAAAGCACTTCTAAATATCGCTTACGTAACGCCATTGTAATTTCTTGCTTCAAATCCCGCTGCAAGCCACTTACTTAATGACCGGTATCCAAGATGTCTACGTCAGACAAAGGAATAGTCAAAGCCAACGCTGAAGATTCAGATTTTCTGAAAATTAAGATCAGGGCAACATGCCTTTTGACAACTACACCGTGCCTGTTGGGATTGCGTTACCAGCACTAGAATTTGTTTAAAGGGTAGCTACGAGTCGAAAGATTGAAAGGTCATATAAAAATTTATAAATAAGTATATCTTGGGAAGATGTCAGCCATATTTACTGATGATTGAGCACTGTCATCAGTATATTTGGTAACAGTGAATGAGTGCGCTGCAAGAAAATTAATGTGGGCTTTAAATCAAACAGCGTTTTCGAACATTCATTGTATTGGACTCAGCAGAAAACACGCGGAGCACCAATTTCGCTCCGCTGGCTTATGTGTTTGATATAAACTGTGCGAACAGCTGTGAGAAATATTCTATATAGGGCCGATCTTATATCTTGCAAAACATAGTTAGTGGCAAGTCTGCCACCGAAAAATTTGTATATTTCCAAATATCGCCAACAAAACTTAACGGTAGTTAGCAATAATCCTTTTTTATATTTTTGTTTATTTCCTAAATCAGGTTGACATACATACTTGGCGAAAAAGCACTAAAGTATAAGAATACACTTTGTCCCCGTATATCCACAAAATATACCTAAAACTAAACTACTAACTATCATATTATGCGGTTCTCGGATAAAGCTACCACTAAACACGTAACGTGTATGGATACTGCAGTGTGCAGTAATTAGCCCATAACGGCTGTGGTGCCGTTATAGGAAATTAAGGGCGCTTCCAATATAAATAGCGAAATGGCCAGAATAAATATTGGTTATATTTTGGACACAATTTTAGCAACGGTGGGCATGAGTGTAGAGTTATTTATCGTTTTTAAATTCAAATTGCAAACGTGCTTGCAGTCTGATGTAAGGTTGATATTACGCTTGTAATTTTCTTTAATACAAAATCTTTAGCGGGCAAAGGTATCAAATATAAAACTAGGCGACACCATGGTCCACCATTAAGTTTACATTTACATTTAATGGTTTTAGTAATACTTTTTTCTACTTAACGAGCAGGCAATAGCTTACGTTACCTATTGCTGCATATTATTCTGATTCACTTAAGACTTTCCTACTTCAAACAAATAGGTCTGATACTGGCTGATGAATGAGTCAAGAATCAAGTCCGAAATCAGCGCGAAGAGTACGAAAAGAGTGATGAATGTAGACGAGGCGCGTCAGATTTTCAAGGAATGAGATATTTGGCACTTAACTTTCTGCCTACCCTGTCAGGGACTTGGCGTGTGGTATAAACAATCGTCTTTCATCGTTAAAATGCGTTGGTACTCCCGAGGAAAGAATTACCGCTTCTGATACTATTTCTACCACGCAGATGCACTTGAATTCCAGTGTCAGGATTGACAATCCATCTGTTTCTGATTTGGTGCAATCCTTATAAGATACCTAAAAGTTGGCACAGTCCTATACTACAGAAGACATATTTGTTATCAATTAAAAAAAATTATAGACAGGCATGTAATATCTGACAACAACATATACAGCCGTAGTGAGACGTAGAAACATTAAGCCGCTCACATATGGCATGTTAGATAAGTAACTAATTTGAGATTTTATGTTGATATTATCGTTGTCACGTTAAACTTTAAAAGAATACAAAAGCATGTTGTAGAACTTTAATGTTTCACTTTTACTTTTAAGACACTATCTTCAGAACTAATATGCTAAAGTTAACATACTCAGAGCAAAGCTGCAATAAAGGCGCACTCATGATAATCTGCGCCCCGAGACTGGTATGATATTCCATGCGGTGATATCTCAGCTGTTATACAATATTAACCCTACGTTACTTGAGATAATAGTATAAATGTTCTCTCTTACTTACTTTGTATCTTGTCCACAACATACTCGTAATTAACAAATCAATGTGCTCTGGAAAACCTGATATCAGACGTATTAGACATTTTGAAACAAAAAGAACACATCTATTAATTAAGCGTATCTTCTACTTTCTCTGAATAGCTCATTGCATTTTGTTCAATATCGATTGATCGAATATAAAGTAATATTGATATGATGACTTTATATTTTATCATGTTCGTTGCACTACCGTGAAATATAGAAGTAAAAAATAAGAACTGCATGGCTCACTAAATGTTACAAACCGAAAACATTACAAAAAACCTTTTCACATATTTCTAAATACTAATCTCTATCTATAAATCTGTTTATAATGCCGCAAAGCACTTAACTCATTTCGAAAGTGCAATTCTTTTAAAACACAGCCATTTTTATTCGATTTTTTACTCCTCCACTGGCGGAAAGTTTAGCTGCAGTAATCATTTAGCGGGCCCCAATTGATGCACTCGGCCACCCGATTACTGATTCTCTTTAATCGAGATAAGGTTGCTCTACTGTATCTGAAACTATAAAACTGGATGCTACTGTCTTGCTAATTCGAAAGTGGCATCATCACAAATTACAATCTCCTCACACCCTCACCTACTTCCCGATAAGAATCTTTGAGGGTTCCGCACTGAAATGGCAAGTAAACCCTTACGAGAGGTAAGCACTTAAATGAAGTAAATTCGGGTGTTGGATCAATATTTACAAGCCTGGGATCGTCCTATGAACAGTTCAGTTAGGTATAAAAATATTTATTTTTTGTAAATAAGATAAGGGGCTGTTGTTAGCTATATTGATTTTATCATATATATAAAAACTGTTAACATTAAACAATATTTTTTTTTATCAAAATCAATCCAACGTTTAGTATTCAAAGATACCTACCGTAAGTTCCTAAACTCGAAACTCTACCTTTTTCAGTAAAACAGATTCCTATATTTTCCGTTATGAACAGATTCCTATATTTCCGTCCGTTTTGAGCTCTTTAATCTATTACTAAAATGTTTCTACGCAAATTTTAACTATCGGTTCAAATACAATGTACCAAAAAATTAAGACATTAAAAAATGTAACTTTAAAATAAACAAAAGCAAAATATGGAACCTTAAGCTAGAGAGTACTGGTCGCACTTACTTGTACCAGCTTTTTATACCTTGCCAAAGGGAATCTGCGATGCAATCGACATTCTTTGGGTTGATTACTAAACGCCCGAGAGGCCAGATTTCATGGCGCCATTGCCATTCACGCGTAGGCGAAAGTGATCGCTGGGGTGATATTATTTAAATGTAATCTTTTTTCGATACTTCTCGCTTCGTTAATACTCTCTACTTTATCTTATTAAAAATGGACACGGTAACTATTCTGTGTCAGCGATTTCGGTTAAGAATAGTGGTTATAGCACTGAGGCGAAGGCCTGATGTGACGTGAAAAGACTCAATTTTAAAAGATTTACGGAGTTAAAGTACTTTGTTAACAATTGATAAAACGTAACATCACGCCTGTAATCCCCTAAGGGGTAGGCAGAGGAGTGTAGTACGCCCCCACATTTCACCAGTTAATGATTGATATTTTACATAAATATACACCAACATAATATAAAGCTTTGGTATTTATAAAGAAGGAGCTTTCGCTATATGTACGACGTCTCCAACTTTATCGACACCTCTTTCCTTTCATCATATCGACAAAAAAATACACCTGACAATCTGAAGTAATTTTGAAGATATAAACTAAACAAACCTAAGTATTAACTTTCAGGCGATCACTATACCACTTAAAACACCATTGTTTATACTGTAAGAAGACAACTATAGAAACTATTTTTGAAAATTCGTTTCTAACGACGAAAAGGGTCGCTATTTCATATTAAGAACTTCTATTATAAATTGATCATACGTGTATCAGTGCTATTCGAAATATCGAACGTACCAATACAACTGAATCCCACCGAATTGATATTGTAAGCGCGAAACTTAAATCGAATAACGGCGCATAGAAATTCCGTTTTAGGTCAGCGAAGTAGATTATGGGGAAATATGCGAATTGTTGTAGTATTAAATAATTGGTCGCGTGCCGGCCTCGCGGCGCCGATGTCAACGCCAAGCACAACACTGCATGCCGAGGCGCACTGCGGCAGAATACCTACTTTACTAAAAACTTCGTGTTAGCTAACTTGCAATAATTACTACCATATTATAAGACTTAGTTTCGAACACCCATTTTCATTACCTCACTTTTAACTACTTTAGACTGAAGGAAAGGCACGTATTCTGCTAATGAAGAGGTATGAAAATGATTATGAATATAACAAGCGAATATAATATCATCTTAAGACATGCCGTGATTTTAAGTTACGCGCTATTTTGTTCAAGTATGAAATATAAAAAAAAAAATCAGAGCTTGCATACTTGCAGTGGTGATGGACAGTTATCGGGTCCTGAACATAGGGTTGCATTAGCTTTTGTTTGTGTATCATCATGGTCATTATTAGGCATCAGTCCAGTCCTATTCTTTTATTAAACTATTTATCTTTCATATTTTGTACTGATTCCCCTCTGAATGAAAAAGTTACGAAGATACGAAGAAGATAGATAGATTCCAATGCACACCACGTACTAATGAGCAAATTTTACATGACTCACAATACATTCCGGAAAATGCAAAGGTGTGCGGTTTCCTTGCGGTAGATTCGTTCACCGTCACAGTAAGCGATAAAAATTATATCAGACTTTACAAATGCGCATATTCTTGTAAAGTACTTATAACATTGGTGTCTGTACCTCTAGACACCCATGATGTTATATTGGCGCTAATTGACGTGCATTTTATTGACACACTCACGTCAAGATCCATGCGCATGATGGAAAGGCGAGATGAGTTGTGGGCACGTTTTTTCGACCCTTTTGTTGGCCCGCTGCTGGACCGGTGTCCTCTCATGGTGAGAGGGATTTAGGCCATAGTCCACCACGCTGGCCAAGTGCGGATTGGTAGACTTCACACACCTCAGAAAATATTATATAATTATAACATCTCTAAGATGCGCAGGTTTCTTCACGATGTTTTCTTTCACCGTTATAGCGAGTGATATTTAAATTTTACTTTTAAAACGCACGGTATAAATCAGAGGTGCGCGCCAGGATCGAACCCAGACCCCCCGGAGTAAGAGGCTGAATTTCAAACCACTAGGTTATCACTGCGTGAACACGTACGCCGGCATATAAAGGACACATTATATGAATAAATTTCTGAAAATGTACTGACAAGATTCCGAGGTCACATCAAAACTTATTTCAAAGAATACTTAATCTTCAAGAATACAATACAATGTTTCAGTGGCAGAAACTAGTCATAATTAAGCTAGATCGTAATCTGCAAATCCACGTTGAAAAGGCACTTTTAAGGCAAACGCGCCACGTCTTTGGCTGCACCTCACCTACCATCAAACGAGCATATAATAAAATTAAGGCGTAATTATCATAAAATAAACTCAACAGTCCATGATGCTCTGAATTATGTCAGCAATCCAAATTTGAAAATGAACGCGCGTATCTATGCAAAGAGATTTCAAGGTTCAATTGGTTTAACGATGCAACCATAAATTAACTAAATACGAGTAAATAAATAAAAATACCTTGTTTTCCCTAAGGTTTAAGAATTCATAGGCATGTCGACGAAGCTTTATTAATACTGTCTTATAACTTAACCTAACCTTATATAAGGTATGATAGGCACATACAATATTCTTATCTTCGAGACTGAGACTTGCATTCGACCATATCGCACATTCAATGTACGAAAAAAAATACATCAAGATACTACATGGTACCATATAAGAATTTAAATTCAAACATTACCCTGCCGTGTGTAATTTTTCACTCAGTGTAAGGGAATGCTGCTTTAATGGGGCTTCTTATGTCGTTACCCATTTACATTCAGAACACGTAAAAAATAAAATCCATTCAGAATCTTGACAGTTTTGTACGAAGACACGGCGCACCCAGGTTATGTGTAATTCTGAGGTCGATGCGCGATCTCTCTAAATTATTAAAGTAAATACAAAATGTAACCAGAGAAACTTCATTGGAGACGTGACTACTTCCCAGCGTTTTTTGTACATTATCTTTAATAAATGGCAGACAAATAAAAATAGAAAGTTGTGCTTATAATATCATTGTAAATAAAAGTTGGGAACTTTCATGTTGAAGTCCCATACCGTATTACGAAATATACTCTTGAATTGGAATTTTAAAAACGTATTATACATTTCAGCATATGTACTAACATCACAGAAATAAAATCGTTATCTTCCGATATTAAATATAGTCAGGATTACTTCACCGTTTTCCAAATCATTCTACTTCAAAAATGCTGTAAGTACTATATAGGTTGTTACGTGTTTTGTGTTTAGAAAATTTTGTTAACAACTATAATATACATATTTTGGTTTCGCCATAAAGTTTCGACTCAATAAAATTGACAGTACATCTATCTATCAAAAGGTTTTTCGTATGATACAAACAACAAGTAAAACAAACAATTCAGTCGATATTCATTTTATTGTAAATACAATGTGTTGCTAAATTTCTATAAAACACTTAATTTGACAAAATTTCAAAAAGTGAAACTAGTCTAGTACATGAAAATCACGACAATGCCTGCTCAGCGAATCTTGAGGTTAGTATTTCAGTCTTGATCCGGATTCTGAGCAGCAATATAAATACTCATCACATCTGCCACCAGACAAATATCAAATTTATATTTCACCGTCAATTGAAAGAACTTTGCTGCTCTCTCTGTATTGAAGCTATTAAAAGAAAACATAGTAACAATCGCAAAAAAATATGAATAGAAAGTCTACTTTCTAATTAAATTGTTCCATGAAACAACCTGTGATGTTCTGCTTAGAAATTTGGCTTCGTGTACGTAATATTCACCTAGTTACATTTTCTCATATCTATCAACTGTATGCAAAATTTCACGGCATAAAATCTTAGATTTTTTTATACGAAGAGTGTGACAAATTAACAGTCAGTGGTGAGCGGTGTTACCCATGGACTCCTGCAACCAATCTCGGAATAAGTCAGTTAATGTCAGTCACTTTGTTAGTGTCAGTGAGTTCCGTTAGTATTAATTGTTAATAAGACTACTTGTTAGGATGATTTGGGAACAAGACTAGGACTTTTAATAATACTAGACCAGTTCGTACAATTAGTTATGCTAGCAAATACTGAGGACTGAGATGATCCCGTCTGGTACACATGTGGATCTTCACCCACACCCTTCACACGGAAAAACAAATTATGTTTATACATTTTTTTTAACAGCAGCGAGAGACAGCAATTTTAGATACAGTCCCATATTAATATGTTCTCTACAATTCTTTAAATTTACCTGCGTACTTATTAACAGATACAATCTGTGCACGTGACAAATAAATTAAAACGTTGATAGGGAATTACACAGTCCCATTTGGTGCAACCTTGTTTTTCTAATAATAATACAAAATATTTCCGACGATAAAATTCTATAACATTCTTATGTACTCAATACAAACAAGACACCGCGCCCGCCCGGGCAATATCATTTTAGGTAAAACCATCAGGTATCCGTTTCTCATAAAGCCTACTCTCATTTTCGTTACAATGTTAATAAAAAGAAATGGAAAAGTTGTTCGCGTACGCGTCAAATGAAAAAGTTATGGGACGTGATGATACTGCGAAGACAGTGAAGCCACCTGGTGGGCGCTACACCAAACTAATTACGAACTTCCAACTTCCTCAAACACTAAAATATTCTCCTAAAAACGTCACCTCGAAAGAGACTCACGCGGAATCTTAATGCTGACTGTTTATTATAAAAGGTATACATAAATATAAAGCCGAGCCCATTACACTTTGTTAAGGTTCAAAAGTTTGAAGACACGACTTTGAATAAACATGGTTTCAACGAAATCACGGATATTTTATTCATTTTGTCGTTCACAAATGAAATAATGAACAACAGCCGTTAGCTTTTTTAAATTTAATTTCATATAAAATGAATATTGTGTCAAAACTTCGGTTAGATAACGATTCTGTTAGACATACTCGTGTATATGAATATTTAGAAATGTCACCAGGTAACATAAACCAAACTCGTACCAGACAAAGATAGATACTTTGCCCCTAAACGTATTCCAATGGTCGCAAAAAAATGACTTTAGTGGACGCACATCAACGTACTACATAGTTAGATCACATAACGCATAAGCTTATTGTATATACAAACTCGAGCTGTGACCGTTGAGCAAGTTGGGCAATGGTTCCGTTTGCTTCTGCAGATTAAGTTTGTGATTTTTTTAATATAGCTTGAAATGTCCACATACCCAATAAAGAACTTCGCAATACGACTAGTAATTAAGGCTATGTAACAGAAACGAATAGGCGAGCCTTAACTACTCACTTAATATCCTCCATAAGCGTACCATAAATCGATATTAATAAAACACGTACATACGTATGTATGTACGTACATATGTAGTACAAGTATATTGGTTCTTGGGAGTATGACGCAAAGCCGCCCAAGAGAGCCGTGACTCATGCTCGAGCTCTCATTACGTTGAGCAATAAAGCTAAAGAAACATCCTTCTGCCTAATTAAATTTATATACATCAAGTTACCATTATTTATTACCCGTTTCTTAACTTGCACTAAGCGTGCTAAGACATTTTACACAAACCTATTGCAGTGATTACTATCGAGACTGATCATGTTTCTACCATTTTTTTTCCAAAACCGTGGTTTGATTGTTTAATGTAATTTACTGAATTACTGAATAGAAATAGTTTAAATTGGCTTATCTTCGAATATAGGATTACTTCAGCTCAAAGGATTTCTTTCAGCCAAATAATTACCCCAGCGGTCTTGACCGTTGGAAATTCCCTGTGCCCAGAGAGTCATGACTCAAACATCAGATCTCGTTACGTCGTAATCCGAACTTAGTCTCTTGAAAAATGTACAGCTAAATAAATATTACTCCGTTCTATTTTTAATTCCTATCGACACTATCATCTACTTTAATTTTTCATACCTAGCTTTATCGGAAATTTTACACTCAGCAATTATGTGCCTAATGAGCCATGACTTACTACAGAAATATTGATAATATAACATCAATTGTAAATATTTTTGTGTTCTTATGCGAAGCTAAATGTAAGATAGAATATGTGTTCCAGTTATTTAAATATTCAAAAAGTTATGATTCTACGTGTCCGGGAATTAATGTAATTAGGTACATTACATATTATGTATTTACGAATGATGTTTGATCGACTGTCATCATAGTCCAGTCAGTATAATAGCATACAACAGCACAATGTATCCGCGTGCAATTTTTTTGTGGATTTTAATTAAACCCGACATCGTCACGTCACGTCTTTTGAGGACATCTAATGAACTGTAAGAAAATTGAATATTTGCAGAAGGCTTTTTGTAGACAATAATATTATCTACAACTTTTCGAATAACTTTTTTAATAATTTATTAAAATGTATAAATTTAAAATTACAGTATTTCCTTTTATGGTTTTGAAGGGTAATCCTAAATAGATTCTCTTTCAATATTTTTTTAAGGTTTATTTGTAGAATATAATTTTTTAATAAGTTCACGGTGAATTGTTTTATTGAAAAAAAAATTAATTGCACCCGGTTGACAATGCTCGGTTTGCCGGTTAAATATTAAACTGATTTTTTAAAAAAGCATAATGACGTAATTTGTACTTTACACTATATCTATCTATAATAATCATCTTTTACCCCTGTTTCTGGATAGTGTATTTAAATTTATTTTAACACAGAAAAGTGACCTTCATCTTTCGAAACACGCAGCACCCAAGAGAGCTGTGAGTCACGGCCGAGAACTAATTACTTTTATAAATAAAGTTAGCGTCTCGAAAATGCCTCTACATTGTTGAAAATTTATAGTACTTAATAAGATATTCATAGCATAATGATTTCGCTACATTTAATAAAGAAAAGAAAATGTACGTTGTGGCTTACAAACAAGCCGCGCCCAGGGAGGCATGACTCACTCCCGGGATTCAATTGCGCTGCAACCTAAGCGTTCCTTTAAGTACACATCATCACATAATTAATATAATATCGAAAAAGACATTTTCGATATAAAGATTTCTTTTCGGCAAGTAATGTAGTTTACTTTACCTTTACACTTAATTTTTTTATGTGCATGTATTATTTTCATAACCTGTTTTTTTATATGAACGATTTGATCACAGAAATTTCTCTGTAGCCGAATACTTAGAAGACCGAAGTTAAAAATGTTTGTCAATATTTTACATAAACAATTGTCCAAAAGAGT
>DWDX01003839.1:0-12525 GCA_018245675.1 Agara michaeli
TAGTGTTTGTTAGTGAAAGTGCAGTTAGTATTCGTTAGTATCTTCCCTATCAGAGGTCGGTCACAGATGCGTCACTTCTCTTGAGGAGTGAAATGGTCGCCTCTGGTATACGCGTGGACTGCCATGCACACCCTTCAAACCGAAACACAAATTGTAACAACAATTGCTTCACGGCAGAAATAGGTGTGACGGTGGTACTTCCCCGGGCGAACCGTATACAGGTTCAACCACCTCTTCAGTAAGCGTCAGGATACGTAAAACTTGGCATCATTCGAGACAAGTTTGAATAGAACCTATCATTCGTGCTACATCCTAGGCTGCCCGTAGCTTACCATCAGATATCGTACCTAAACGCAATTATTTTTAAAAACACAAAAGGTTTACCTTAGCACAAGTGAAACAAATGACGGCACATAGTGAGAGGTAAGCTAGAGTATGCATCGTACAATATACTGCAGTAAAACACGGTAGCTGCAGTAGGTATATCTGGTAAGTTCCACTGGAATCACTTAATAGATTGAACTGATACTAAGTAGTGTGTTGCTTGCCATTTTATAAGTCATACAGTAATTATGCATTGACGCAATTAATTAACATTTCGATGTAAAAACATGAAATCAAAATATAATTACATTGTGATGTATATCTAGTAGCAAAAAAAGACGGTGGTAACATTTCGCTCGCTTTGCAGCACAAATTAAAAATACATGTATATCTTTCAAGTACATAAAGACGTATGCACATACTGTTTTATCGTACTTAGTTTTTTATAATAAACTAAGAAACTGAAAAAAATATAGAATCTCCGAGCTTAAATGCTTAGCCCTACAATGATCTTACGGGATTTGGTTAGAACAAAGCAAAGAAGACACAAGAAAGATACAAAATATCTTTCATCATTTACGTTTTCTTCATGTATATAGTTTTAATTTCTACAATAATGGTTTTCATTTTTAGTGTCCGAAAATCGACAGTCTAACTTGGGTTGTTCTGTAAAACTTATGCTCGTATCCATCATATTTGCTAGATTTCAATATATCGCTCATTTGGAGCGACAGTGACACAAGTGCAAATATGTTAATTTTACACTACGCCATATTTAACATTTATTAGGAACACCAATGAAGATTCTTAACTATTCCTACAGCTAATGAATGGCTCTCTAACGTCTGTTTTTTAAACTTACAAATGTTTCGTTTTCACCCCTAACGTGCATGACTTATGGGGATCATTTTGGATAATTAGGTCAGTTTTGCATTTTTTGCAGTTATGTCACTGTCGTTCCAAATGAGCGATATATTATCTGTATTATACATGTCACAACATGATACGGACATGATACGTTGCACGATTAATGTTAAACATCGATCGTAAAACTGTATGTAAAACAATAGTTGAAAAGAACTTCACGATAATTAAAAATAACTTATCCGCAATGGCTTCTAACACTACAATATATAAATGTATTTATTGCATGGCACCTAACATGTACAAAACATTAACAGCCTCAATCAAATGTACAGACTTACATTTTTCTTAGTGATTTTAATAAGAACTAAAATTGCACTAAACTACAAAGCTTATTATTTTGTAGCCGAATACTTAAAAAAGAAAACATATCATGGGTATCGGCACAGTATTTAAACGATTATTTAAAAGGGGCAAGAGAGATCTTTTCTCCGGCTTTATGTAAACGGACGTAAATCCCGGGTCTACTAAACATTTTTTTTCATATACTAAGTGCAATAGTGCAATTGTTCATCTTGGGTGGGAATCGAAATAATATAAACGTTTTCAACCCAATAAACATTTCAAATAACAGTGTTTGCTGCTAGGAAACCATAGCAACTTCGAGCGTACCTAACTCCATTTCACCGGGTCTTTAAAACAATAAAATTGAATTTCCTTTACACGTAACAATATGTTGTCCTATAAAACTTAGTCGCCTATCTGCTTAATTAGTAAAGATAGAGGCAGGTCAATCAACCTTTAATTACAGTAGCTTCCTTTGAAACTAGCTTCATAAATGTTTGCCGATCAATTTCAAGACTGGGGGCCCCGCATAATGATAGACAAATATATGCATAAACTATTTAAGGTGCTTCTCAAATTGTTTATTTACTTATATCGACAGCTCTTAAAGAAAACCATTAACGCACACTGTAGACGAAGCGCGTCTGGTTTGTAAGAACAGAGATATTTGGCACTCGGTGCTTTCTGCCTACCCCGTTAGGGACCTGGCGTAATGTTATGTTGTTGTTGTTGTTTATTAACGCAACTTGCTGTTTTGCTGAACAATTTTGGCGTCATGTTAGCTTTATGATTTATAAGGGATATTCCCAGTGGGAAAGACCTGCATTTACAGCTTGGTGTACGCAAGTGATCAGTACGGTAGAAACGAAATTCGATTTGCAACTGCACTTTCCCCATTTCAGCCCCACTTGACCTTTTCTTACTTCGTTAGTTATTTCGGTCTTGTCCTATCGTAGGCCGGTACTGGCTACACCAGTAAACTTTGTTGCGGACTCATATAACCCAAAGCAACTTGGATTTTTTTTACCCTTTTTATTCTATTGCTGGACACGGGTTATGGCCATTGTCCGCCACGGTTACCGAGAGTAGAGTGGCGACTGCACACGCCTCAGAAAATATTATATACCTTATAACACCTCCAAGGAAAACATTTAGGTATTAAAAAAATCAAACACGTCCAATCTTAGGAAACCCCGTTTCGCAGTTAAAATGATTAATTTTCGTTAGATATCAAAGGATTTGGGACAACAAAAAAAAAACCAAGTATATAAATACGCAATTTCCTGTATTTCTAAGATATTAGAACTTTATACACTACGTCATTTTATTTACATGAGCATTTAAATTTAAATTTTTGTCTCACAGTATTGTTATAATTATTACATTTAAAATAAATTTCTCTCTTTATTATATTATTTTTACATTTTTTTTATCCTCACTATTACAGATATTTAGGCAAAGTGACAAAATACTTCACACTTCCAAGAGCGAGAAAAAAATACTGTCATTTCATCTCTGTTCTGTCAAAAAAACTTCACAGACTATAGTAAAATAAAATATGGAGCGACGCCATTTTTGTATGTTTTTAAATAACATTACTCATTTTTTATCTGCGTGTAACAAGCATGTGATGCTTGGTGCATACAAGTACGATTTCTTCAACAAACAGGAAGACAAACTAACAACAATCTTGGTTGTGCCCAAACTGATATACCTACTTATTAGTCCTGTTGCCCTCAACTGCCAAATTATACATTGGGACTTTATATAAAACCAAAAGGAGGGAAACAGGAGACAAAGTTTATTGTGCTCAATTTTTTTAAAATGAAAATGATCGAAATATAGTTATTTGGACCAGCTATATAAGACAAGGATAGAACATGATGTTTTCTGGCGTACTTGTTCACGCGAAGTCATGTACGGATTTAAAAAAACTACGTTAATTGTTACCGCGTTTCATGTTTGAAATGTATTTGCTTATAAATGTATCGTATATCCCTCCTTTTGATTTCATCTAAAAAAAAAAATACGTATACAATGACATTATGCGTATTACATTGAACCAAGTGGTTTACAAAGATTGTTATTTTAATGATAACATGTGTTATGTTTTAAATTTCAAACATGCGTTAGCCTGTCCATATCATACACGGTAAAGTGGAATATTGCACACGTTTACAATACTATAACTCCGAATAAATAAATATATTGTATATAATATCATACTCTGTAAACGAAATTTCTCGAATATAACGTTCGTAGTGGAAACGCGAGCATATTAAAATCAACTCTTCAACAATAGAGGCCATTGGCGAATACCGCATTGAACACTGGACATAATCGTGCAACTTCTGGCCGCTCGTGGGGCGACACTTGCCACGCGCTGCTTCCGTCGCCAATCAACAAGTCTGTATAACGCTCGAGCCGTCCATCCAACATACCTTTCCATCCAACGACCGTAATGTAACAACAACTGGGGACAATTGCGCACACGGCTGCCCGATTTCAAATTAGGCAATTCAATGGCCGTGCAGCCGGACAGCTGATAAACATACATACATACATACACACATACATATACACGCGTAACACTAGGAAATCGTTCGAAAACAGGCACGCGTACGTTTGACTGTTTTGATCGGATACTGAACGGAGAGTACCAGCGGGGGCCTCTGCGAATTCCTTTTGTGGCGTGTCCGTTTACGGTCAATGTATAGAACGGCGCGCTGGACGGTGCCCAGTCATATTGAAAACTTAACAACGCCAATTCGCAATAACGCGTACGTCTAAAATGTAACTCGACCTTCAATGTATAATCACTACCTAATATTAAGATAAGAACGGTCAAGCTAACGTAACTATGGAACACGGCTTAGTCAACAATTAATATATTATTATTATAAATATCACTAATTCTATTTGGAAAAGTTTTTTTTTTTTTTACAAAAATTCACCTAGAAAACAACGTGTAAACAAGTTTAAAAGAGTCAATAGATGTATTACTAGTAGCAAAAATATTGTAGAATAATAATTGAGTTGCTATGATTTCATTACGTTCGTTAAAACGGGTGACCTTATACCTACGAGGTACGATGCGTCATCTTTATTTATATTTTAGCTTGACCGCAGTGTTTTCATACTATCTCAATAAATTCCTATCGATCGGGTAGGCACACAGTGAGGACGGCCGCGCGGCCCGAGCTAGCGCCGGAGACGAGTTAAAGCTTCCACTATAACAAATATCAGATTAATTAAATGAAAACATTACAAAGGCGTCCGTCGCCGACGCGACGCCCGTGGCCTATCACAGCTGCGCGTCGTGCGGCGGCGGACGCGACCGACCGCTGCCGAGCGCCGCCGACGGCGCCCGAACGCGCCCGAACAGCGCCGACGGCTCGGCAGCGGGTCGTCTGGTAAACGGACCGCGTTCCCGCAAACGAGTACCAACAGTTAATAACTAATTTCATATAATTACCCTTACTGACTTTACTTGTAACATACGATTATGAAATTGACAACACCTAAAGACGTCTTTGTACAGAGTTTCGAGTACTGCAGTGACTGATCACTGCGCACATCACAGATTATAGAAAATATAAACTTTATCCTGTTAGTCTATACATAACAAGTACACTTTAGTCTAACGTTACGTTTTCACAGAGAGAAGACAACGACGGGCCGGCGCGCGGCGCCGACTGCCGCTTCCGAATCTTTTTGCACATTTATTTGGTTTACAAAATTTTGCTCCCTATAATTAGTGGCTCTTAAATATAAATAAATAATTAAATTATATCTTTACATTCACCCCGCAACAATATTGTACACAATCACAACGTGGAATTTATTATGTATATGTAGAAAAATATAAAGTGAAATCGTACACCTGTATCTGATTACGGTTCGGCCGCTGGGGGCGCTTCGGTCGCTCGCGTTCTCACTAACGTCCACGCCGCGTCGTGTCCGGCACGGTTTGTCACTTCGCAATCACTGTCCGCAGTAGAGTGATCGAACACTGCCTAACAAATATTGCATCAATACATTCATACACAGGCGCGCCCGGCGCCCGCTCGCCCCGCACGCCTCGCGGCCGGCGGGGGCGGGGGGCGCGCGGGCCTACTCCACCGGTTATCATCAAAATAGTAAAAAGTTCATTACTTCACTAATAGTATATAGTACCTCGTCGTGAATGCACGAACATATTATTGCTTGAGAAACTTTGGCAGTGAATACAGGCTCCCGGTGGCCGACCTGTACGACAAATGCACCGACCCGCCGACGACCACGCGTCACCCGCTCGACTCTCATATCCGCGGTGCGCCGAACACACGCCCAATCTAACTAACTAATATCGCACTTTAATGCAATATGTAACGAGGAAGTCTCCATTGCACAAATGGTACAAAACGATTCCTTTGCGCGTGTTTCTTAAGGCGATACGAGGCGTGTGACCGATCAAGCGTTCGGCCGAGCATCCAGTATCGATGTGTAATAGGAGTGGAGGTGGCGCGTGCGGCGGCGTGGGCGGGCTCACGTGGACGAGGCGGGCGGCGCGGGGTGCGCCGGGTGTGCGGGGTGCGCGGGCGGGGACGGCGCGCCCAACACCACCACGGGCTTCACGATGGTGGTGGCGCTCAGGTACTGCGCGCTCACCGTCAGCGGCGTCACGGCCCCCTTCACCATCTGCGCTTCAACCATTTGCTAGAATCAAATTAAATGTACATCTATTTCTGCTACTCTTTATTTCTGATAACATACTATTATCAAGCATCAACTAACTCCCGAAGGACAGCTTAGAGATTGGAGAGCGATTGAAAATCAGCGCTGCTCGGTATATTTTCCGCGGCATCAAAAGCCAGCGCTTAACCTTATGTCCTTTCTCTATCTTCTATTATTGTCCAGTGTCCAAAGGTCGCTCTGAATGCGCTTTAAGCGTTAAGACCGCCTTTGTTCTTTGTTAATGTTTCGTACAATGAATGTCCATTTCAATTGTAGTGTAAATAGGGTATGGTATACGTTACAACTTACCTTATGCGTGAGCGTGTGCGTATGCAGCAGATGCGCGGCGGGCTGCGACACCACGAGCGGCCCCAGCCCGCTCACCACCACGCCGCCCTCTGCGACGCAAACATCGGGCCATTGTCAAATATATCGCTACGACCGTGTAACAGAATGCGTTTTTAAAACCTTCTATTTAACTTCACTTCGAAAGAAGAATTGTCCTGCAATTTTGCAATCAATAGTTCACCCAGTGATCATTTTTTGACCTTTCTCCATTATTTGACCTTTGATAATTATTTCTTTTGATACATTTCGTTATGCAAAGCAACGAAAACTATTACTGTACAGAAATTCCAGCCTCTTTTTACATTATTTCCTGCGACATTTCACAAATATTGCTTTGAAAATTGTTAGAATATACAATATTTCGTTTTATATGTCGTTATAGATGAATCATGTTAGGTTTTCCTTACCCGTAGAAGAGGGTGGCGGTGTCACAACTCCGTTTTCCTTATTAGGTATTCTGTTCTCCGTGACCCCTGCAAATAATAACATTTTTATTCATCCAATTATACAGCCTTTTTAATAACTATTGCTTCAGTGCATGCAATTTATGAAAAAATATCGTCAGCTCTGTAATGTTTCAAACGATGTTGGGTAGATACGAAATTGAACGATAATTTGGAGGTACAAAAATATTATTATTATACAAAGATAACGTTGAAATACTATTTATTATAGAAATTATAAGTACAATTTAAATATCACTTGCTATACCGGTGAAGGAAAACATCGTGAGGAAACCTGGCACACCTTAGAGACGTTAGAGATGCTAACTGCGGATGTTTCTTCATGCTTCAACAAAGAGTCGACTTACAGAAATTCCATTCTCGGCCGAGTTAGGAGTTGCAAGTTTATATGACAATTTCCAAAATTAGATTTTCATGTCAGACTCTTTGTCAAAACTTGACAAAATATGAACCGCGAATGAAATTAACCGAAATTGAAATGAAACCTAGACGTTTTAACATTTCTCTGTGGAAAACTTCTACGTTCTGTGGCCACATCGGCCGTAGGGCGGGCGTCGGAGTTGGATTTGCAGCGGTTACCGTCGGCGTGCACGGTGGGCTGCAGCACGCGCAGCCCGCCGCCCGACAGCAGCTGCAGCGCGGCCGGGCCCACCACCAGCCCGCCGCTGCTCACCATCTGACAACCACGTACATGCTTATTGACATTAAACATACAATATTCGCCTACTTTTTGTAATTCAATATAAAAACGCTTAGCCGAAGATGCGATTAGGCATCGAACCTAGCCCGAGTAATAAGTATATTATAACATCAATCATCTGCCAGTGAAAGACCTGTCAAAATCCGTCCAACAGGTCTATATGAAATAGGTGTAGCAATACATATCTAAATATATATAACTCAAAGGTGACCGACCGACTGACATAGTGATCTATCAACGCACAGCCGAAACCACTGGACGGATCGAGCTGAAATTTGGCATGCAGGTAGATGTTATGACGTAAGCATCCGCTAAGAGAGGATTTTGATTAATTCTACCCCCAAGGGGATAAAATAGGGGATGAAAGGTTTTAACGCGAGCGAAGCCGCGGGCAAAAGCTCGTAATTAATATCTTGGTACAGCTATCGTATATGCGGATAACTTAACATAGTGACTTACGAGTAAAATTTAATATCACTTCCAATAATGGTGAAGGAAAGCATCTAGAGGGCAACTTGCATACCATAGAGATGTTATATACAGTGTAATATAATAGTTTCTGATAAGTGTGAAGTCTGCCAATTTGCATTTGACTAGTGTGGTAGGCCTTAAATCCTCATTATGAGAGGGCATCTACGTAAAATACTGTAAAATAGTTTAAGTATATACGATATAATGCTTTAAAAGTTTATTGTATTAAGATATAAGAGTAATATTGTTCTAATTAATTTTTTTCAGCACATTCATGGAAAATTAAATTCTTCATAGTGCCCCTATTCCATCCGAATATTAAACCTTCCGGATCCGTTTACCACCATGACACCCCTAAAACTGAAATCACGTAATACAAGCTAATAAAACAAGGGTGAGTGCTGAAGTTACTAAAACTCGTACTAAAATAAAAGTGTTGCGAGCAAATCTAACAATTTCTCGACTTTACGTCTACGCTGACGGTTCGGACGACACTTTATTGAAATGCTGAATGTGTGTCGGTTACTTACGGATATGAAAAAAATAATATCAGTAAAGACATATTATATCTTTGAACTCTATCGACCTAGTTAAAACTAAACGTCAGTCGTACGATTGGCGGTACTTCGCGGCTCAGTCATATTGGATTAAATGTTTATCTACAAAGTACGTTATCGCCCGAAGGAAACGAATTCAGGGAAAATACAGTCATAAGACTTCGGTATCTCGATATTCGGAATAGAAAAGCAATGAGGAATATCCCTTTTTATTTCTATAGCTGGAATCTTCACGAGTGTTTTCAATGGAAAAGCTTTACGCTCTTTATTGGAGAATAAGAGAAGCGACTCGAAGTCCTTCCGACTCCTAACTCTCCCTAATCATAATGAATATGTCTATTAAGAACGTCCTGAAGTATTGAGGTAACCAAATGACAATGACAATGACAATGTCTGACATAAAATTCTTACAAAAGGCTGTCAGACGCGCTCTAATATCCGCAATGGTTCTAAAGATGTGCGCTCCCGAGTTGTCTCCCGTTCGAACGCACCTATTCTCGCTCTCTTACTCCGCGGACAAGTACCGTCTTCGTGGAAGGTAGCTCTTGTAAATCCGATCCCTAAAAAAGGAGATCGAAGTGACCCGGCTAATTACAGGCCAATAGCAGTAACCTCCCTTCTCTCAAAGGTCATGGAGCGTGTAGTCAATACACAAATCCTCGGGTATCTAGAGGAGGAGGAAACTTTAAAGCCTTCGCATAAAACTTTTTACTTAATTTATTTATTGATCGGGTTAAATTATAAATATGAATAATTTTTTGGCGAATGGTGAAAGGTTTGGTGGTGAATTACAAGTCTTCTTATCTGAATATAACGCGTGATATTTAGTAACTTTTTCTTACTTATAAAAAATAAGTTCTACACAATACAAAAAATACAGTACAGAGTCATAAGCTAATTTACAAAGGCGAGCTTATCCCTATAAGAGATCTCTTCCAGCTTACCCAGTGTGAAGGAAAATATATGTATAAACTAAGAAGGGGTCAGATATGTACGTATAACAGAAGATATAAAAATCTACAGCACACATAACAAAAAATATAGATACCTACACAACATTACATGTAGAAATACGTAAGTGCTCATATATAATAATATGCATAGATTAGACTAATATATATACGTTATATAGTAAATAGTCGCGTGATAGTATTTTATAGAATATTATTAATGGTTGATTATGTGTAACGACATGAAATGATGGATCAAATATATTTTAACGACAGGATAAGAGCCAAAAAAAAAAATAGAAAAGAAATTATGTTTCTAGTGAGAGGAAGTGTTCTTTCAGCCGTTTCTTAAATAAGCATCGAGACGGACTATTGCGAATAAAATGCGGCAATCTGTTCCACAGACGTGCAGCAAGAACTGTAAAGGAATTGGAAAAAAAGTGGAATTAGATAACGTGGCGCAGTGAAAAGCAAGCTAATGACCAACGCTTAGTGTCCTGTTGCGCTATCGATGAGTTACGATTACAAGCGAATAAATAAGAAAGAAAGACACAAAGAAAGAAAGAAAGAAAGAAAGAAGGACAGAAAGAAGAAAGGAAGAAACATTTATTTAAGCTGATGTTATATGAAAATAAATATATATGTTAGACTGTCCTATCTCGACCAAATAGGTCAGATACAGGCTGACGGAGGAGTCAAGAGTCTCCGAAACCGGCGTGTATGCATGAAGAGAGCGATGAATGTAGACGCGACGCGTCAGGTTTGCAAGGACAGATATATTTGGCACTCGGTGCTTTCTGCCTACCCCGTTAGGGACCCAGCATGACGGTATGTTGTTGTTGTTGTTGTTGTTGACAATTTCACACATCGTCTGATTCCAAATTAGGCATCAAAAAATTTCTGATAGTAAGTGGAAAGCTGGAAAGCCAATCATTACATATACATACCGTATACAAACAAATATATTTCTGAGGTGTGCGAAGTCAACCAATTCGCACTTGGCCAGCGTGGTAGACTGTGGCCTAAACCCCTCCTACTATGAGAGGGCACCCGGTCTAGCAGTGGACCAAAAAAAGGTCGATAGAACCATATTCTCAATTAGATATTCTTGAAACACAGGACTAAGAAACACGCTCATTACGCAAATGTCTGTTACGAACGGGAATGGAACCCACGAACTCCGGTTAACCAGTCATATTCTCTAACAATGGTCTTCATTGTGCTTTAAACCGGTGATAGATTTTAACGTAACATCACGCCTGTAATCCCCTTAGGGGTAGGCAGAGGAGTGTAGTACACCCCCACATTTCACCAGTCACGTTTGAGTCCCACAATGGGATAGGTGGTGAGCCTATTGCCACGCACCGGGTACACATCCAGACTCCGAGTCACTACTAGAAATTCTAAATTAGAAAAATCCAACAGTACCCATCCCGGGATTTGAACCCAGGACACCCCGATCGGCAGTCGCGCTAGCAACCGCCCGACCAACGGGGCAGTCAAATTATATGCAGTCAAAGTGATAAATTTTAACGTAAGTACACTCGTACAGATAACAGTGCGTTTAGGCAATCTATGCAATATCTATCGCATGATTCATATGAATCAGCGTGATCGGTGCCGCGATAGGTATTGGTGACGCTGATTCATCATTCGCCGTGAATCGAATTGCCGTTAATGCGCCGTGAACACCGTATTGTGTTGAACACAAAGGCAATGAAACCGAATTGCAAAACTAATCCCTCGCATTTAGGATTTAAATGATTGAATTCGATTGGACTATTTTTTTAGCGTTTTTTTCGTGTCTGTAAGTCACGTGTTATTTCAAGATACAAAGAACGCGATGCAACAGATTAAAAAGGATTTTACTTTCCACCATTTCTAGTAATAATAATGTCTTAGGACAAGTAACATCACGCCATCGCCAAGCTCAGGAATGCTTTGCTATATTAAGCATATATATCAACAATGTTATATCTACAAAGAATATCTAAATATATGCTAATTTTAGATTCTTATACGTAGAAAAAATGTTCGTGTTTTACACGCATATATTTGTCCAACATTGGAATGGAACGTACGACACCGGCTCTGCTATTAGTTACCATACGACCAACAGGCCAGTAAAAATTTAAATAGTTTTTTTTTAAACAGGTATGCAATAACTGCGTAATTGAGTTCGACTAATATTTGAATTTGGAATGCACGAACACATCAAAGACTTGTTAATTATAACGTTTAATTGTGAGACACACAAAAGAATATCAATGTACAGGGTGAGTTATTTTTTATAAACCATAGAGGATATTTAAAAAAAAAACAGACAAAATTCCTAAGAATATTCTTTACGACCTCATTCACACTTGACCGGCGCCAAGCAAGTGTTTAAGTAATAAAAAGACGTATCGCATATAAAAAAAACCTATTAGCATGATGAAGGTCGCTGCGCATTACCGTCTCTAGCCGATGTCGCACAAATTATATTTAACGCATACACTGTTAATAAAGGCATTTGTAGAGAGACTGAAGGAGAAAGAAAATGTATTGATGACAATATTGATAACAAAGAGAAAGAACATATATTGATGACAATATTGATGACAAAGAGAAAGAAAATATATTGATGACAATTTGACTGCCTCGTTGGTCGGGCGGTTGCTATCGCGACTGCCGATCGAGAGGTCCTGGGTTCAAATCCCGGGTTGGGTGCTGTTGGATTTTTCTAATTTAGAATTTCTAGTAGTGACTCAGAGTCTGGATGTGTGCCCGGTGCATGGCAATAGGCT
>DWDX01003840.1:0-12525 GCA_018245675.1 Agara michaeli
ACCTATTGGAAAGGATGTAGGGTAGTTTAGTGACAGTTTGGTCACATTCTGATTATGGGATCCATGACCAAGTAACGAAATTCTTTGTAAACAATGGGTTTGAATTGTAAGTGACCTTGAACCAGTTCAAGGTGATCCATTGTATGTTCCTCATTCCAAGTAGAGCAAAACAATAAGCCATTGCAACATTTGCAATCAATGTACGGGTATAAACTGTTCATTTTCCATTCTTGTTGACGAAAAGTTAATGGTTTTGATGCGAGTATTTTTGGTTTGTAACGAGACAATTTATCGAAATTTGTTAATCATTTGATTCAAATCACCCGTGATTTTAAAAACGCGTAAGAATAAAAATAAAAGTTAATTGTTAGAGTAGTCTTTTATTTATTCACTTGCTACGACAAAACATACCTTCCTAATTGCATTCACAATATTCTTTTAAATCTGCTTTGAATAGGGTGTCCACACATTACGACAGTGCTTGTGGGGATTAAAACCATGCAAGTGACAGATTTAATATTCAGAAACTGTGCACCTTGTGTAAGGATACTAATAGTAATAGAAAAGATTTTAGCGCCCCAATACGTCTGACTTTTCTGTAGTAGCGGATTTTGATGAAACATCATCTAATGTAAATAAATGTACAATTTGATGTGAAGACTATATATTTTTGTCATTATTGATGTGCTATACAACACCTATGTAGGTTTCTTACAAACTTATTTTATATACGACAAAATACTAAGGGCTATGATAGTATGGATCCTAGTGCACTACAAAACATTGTTTAGTACCACATAAAACAACTTAGTCTAGTATAAGCTTTACGTTTGTACATACAGATTTTGGATTATCAAATAACTTTACGAACAAGGTAAGGGCATCATCTCAAATTTTATTAGATACTTCATTACATTTTAATGAACATTTATTTAATTACATAAACACGTAGAACCGCTCTATCAATAAGTGTATTTAATTAAGTAGATACTTCAACGTTCGTCTTTTCGTTGTTGCTTTCTTCGTCTTTTGCACCACTTTCTTCACCATCACCATTCTTGGATTTCTTATCGCTTTTGCGAAATTTATCATATCTGTGTTAATAATAAAATTGGTTTAGAACAATAAAAAATTATATTTCAGTAAACAGCACTGGTTTTTAATGTCAGTCATTAATCGTTAAACTTTGTTGAAAACTTTAAATGTGGTATAAAAACATCTAACAGATGGGTTGTCCAAGAACTCAAATTTCTGCCAATCCATACTGGAGCCTCATACTGGAGTATCCTCTAGAATCTAGAGTATAGAACATCTATGTTCCTAGGAAAAAGCCATGCTCAGTAATAGTAATGCCATAATAGCTATCCAGAATAACAATAGGAGTTTGGAAAAATAATAAAATTACTAATAGGTAATGGGAGTGAAGTTCAGAGTTGTTCCTCTTCGATAACAAAAACAGATAGTGGGAACCATCATTATTTATCCTCCAATGCACGGCATTTGATTGTTAATCTAAGTTGTCATTGTGCATTCCGTTTTATTAAAAGTGCATAAATGACCTATAAAGACTTCAAAATTAAGTTAGGCTAAAATTTATTATTAACTTAAAATTTGTTTAGAACAATATGCAATCAGTAATTAAATTGGCAATTTTGAGAAATAATTTAAAACATTATTATTATGACTGATCTCTATAAGTTGTATTCTGTGAGCAAACTATATTTTTTTTCTATAATTAAGTAGAATTAATGTTATAAAATTCGACAAACATATATATAGCTATCTTTCTGCCTCAAGCTTGGGATAAAACTATGTACATTTTACCTGCCGAGATCCTCATCGTCATCACTGCCCTCATTGCCCTGTGGATCTACTTCCCTAAGTAGCTCTCCTATGTCCTTGTCAACGTCTGCCCAAAGCTTGTCTTCACTTCCTAAAAAGTATGAATTAGTAATACTATTTTAAAATATATATAAAATGGTAAATGGTAGATGAATCTAAATTTATGCTGAAATCTCACTATATAGGACAAGATCTTTATATGTCAATTATTTATTTTTACAGGTACTGAACATTTTTTCATGCTACAACGTTTTTACACCATTAGAACCATTTCAAATTATCTCGTTAGATATTTATTGCCAATAAACTATACATTTCTTCATATTACAAAAATCAGTAGTGCAAAGTAGGTGATCAGAAATTATATTTACATTATCCTTCACAGTGAAGCACAGTTCTATTATTTTTCATTATTAGTTATTGTTATTCAAAATACACACCAGAAGCGTTAGCAGCCTCTGTACCATTTTCGAGAGACTTCTTACTTTCACCAGTTTGTTCAGATTTTTCTGTTTTTATTTTCACATCAGCCACTTTCTCTGCTGCTTCTTGTTTTTCTTCTTCTAAATAAAAAGACGAATTGTTATTTAAATCTATCAACAGCTGTCAACCTAAGGGTGTAATCGAAACGTGTAGACAAGACAAAGTGAGGGAGAAAAAAAAACTCTAAAATGAATAATTACAAAGCACATCTGGAATTACAAAAGGATTCTAGGTCAACTTCTTTATATTAGGACTGTGATGTTGATTACAATTAACATAGTCGCACCTTTCTGCTGATGGAGCTGTCGATGGATGCGTTCGGCGTGCTTGCGAAGCGTGCGCGTGTCGCGGTGCTGCACGTAGCGGCCGAGGTGCGCGCGCATGCGGCAGTGACGGCGTCGCGCCTCCGCTTCTTCGGCGCCGCCCGCCTCCGTGCGCGGCAAGTACACGCGGCACAGCTCGCACCACCACACCTGCGCCGCACATCACACCGTCTTACCCGTCACGTTCTTGTTGCACATTTGGCAATTCAAACTCATTTTAAAAACAATCGTACATACCTCTAACTTTTTTATATGCTCGCTCCCTATATTGATTTCCACTTTTGGCTTCTTAGAAGTGGTTTCGTCTTTCTTTTCGCCCCCAGAATCGTCATCTTCCACTTCTGAATAATATGAAATGTCATTTAAAATGTAAACAAATCGATTTGTTACTTCTGATATAATTTAAACAATATCAATATTCATTATTTATTGTTATCCGTAATAAATAACAATAATAGTAATAGTATCTTAGGGCACAATCACACACGACCAGACTTGCTGAGAATTGACGTGTCATGAGACATGACATATGTAGATATTTTAATTATATCCACACACAAAACAAAAAATTTGGTTATCAAACAAATGTTTTTTCTAATTGGGAATCAAACCCACAATCTCCAATTTAGCAATGAAGGTCTGTAACAACTAGCTCAGGAGACTAGTCACTACATAACTAAAAGAATAATGGTAAAACAGGATTCAAAATAATTGTAACACCTAAAAAAGGCTGGCTTTTTCATGTATGTTCTAAACAAACATACCATCAACATCGCCCACTGAATCAAGAGTCATAAAGTTTTCTAAATCAACATCCATTCCTTCATCTCCACTGCCTTCAGCCTTAGGACTCACTCGTCGAGCGGCTTGATTAGCTTTTCTCTAGAACAAGAAATAATTTACATGATAATTTAAAACTACACATGCATACATTTAGTTTAGTCCAAAAACGGCAGCACTAGGCAAACTTTAAAATTTCATTGTGGATTAAATATGTACAAAATGACCAAGTATGTAATAATTAATTATTATTAATCAAATATGTATAAAACAAATATTTATATCTGTTGGATCATGTATCTATCATTATAGTTTAAATTAATCCAACAAAATTGTAATTTTTGTCATATTTTAAATATCATTAGTATCATGTTCTCTAAATGTACATACTTTAAGGTGGTCTAGGGAACATATATGATGCTCGTAGATCATTGGCGACCGGAAAGTGATGCGACAAACGCGACAGAATGGCATAAGGAAGCGTTTCATGGCACGATGAGTATCGGTGAGGTTGTGCGCGTGGCGTGTAGTGCGGTGGTTGAGCCGGCACACGAGGCAGAAGGTGGTGCGGGCCGCCAGCTCGGCGCCGGCCGCAGCCTCCAGCTCGCGCTGGGCGGCGCGCTGCGCTACGCGCATGCGCAGCAACTGTGCCTTATGTCGCCGCGCCACTGCACTCATAGCGGCGCGGTGTTTGCCCGACAACAAATGCTTTGCATATCCCTAACGAATAAAATGTCTAGCATAAATTATATATGTTACATGAATACAGTATCGACATCTGCCTATCATTTGAAAATTGCAAATTAATTTAAATATAGTAAATTTCATATTAGACTATCATTGCTATTTAATAAACATTTTGGAAGCAAGTAAGGACTCCTTACGGCGAAAGTGGCACACTTCTCCTTGCAGTGCACACATGCGAGATGCACGTAGGGACGTGCGCTGGGTGGCGGTGCGTCCGATGCGGCGTCCGGCTCCTTGTCGGTGTCGGCGCCTCCTGCTCCTATTGAGCCTTCAGAGCCCTCCGCTTCCACCAGCTCACATTACAAAAACATTTTCATTTCAATATTTTACTCAATTTTACATGTAATATACACTATAAATTTTAAAATTATTAAGTTCAAGAGATAAAGGTGTTTGTCAAATATGTGCGTAACTGGTATAAAAAACTTAAAGTTTACGTCAATAATAGCAAGTAAATACATTTATCGTTAAAGCTTAGTGAAAACGACTTTCTACGGTTCAATGAACAATTAAAGACTGCTATATCAGCATAGAAATAGGCAAGAAAAATTGGTAACACTTCAACACTCAAATATACCTTTGGCGATTTTATCTTTTGCTCTTTCTGTTCCTCGATGGCTTCCTCTTTGTCATCGGCATCCCAATCTTCCTCTGTCGATGATGCTTCCTCCTTTGACTTAATAGAGCTAAAATACAAATTCAAAAGTTGGCATTCCTGTCACTAACATAGAATTTTAATTATTCTTATATAAACATATTGTGCATAATAAAGCAAGGATGAGTAACTAGCATTAGAATAATTATAGCATTAATTACAAACTCCGTCTTAACATCTTCAATAACTATCACCTTTTAAGTACCTGGGATTTTCGTGATTCAGAAATATTATTGTCAGGTACCGGCATGATTATGGGAAGGTAATATCTTTTGTTGCCTTTTAAAGCATCTTCCGTTATTATCACTCTGAATTTGATACTGCAAGTAGTGTTAACAGAGGCCCCTTAATAGTCGAGAGTATGTCCATTACGCACCCATTCAGGTCTCCTAGAGCGCTTACGGGGCGAATTCAATAGAAACTAATTTTAATATCAATTTGTCCAATTACCTTCGCCCTTTGATTGATCTGAAAGCACGGGTGTAGCTGAGCGATTTATCTCCGAATCGCCTCGGGATAAAAGATCCCCGTGAGCGCGGGGCGCCACGGTAGGAGGCTCGCGAGCGCAGCGTGCGGCCGCGGAACGAGCGGCGAGGCGCGCGCGGCCGCGAGGCGGTGCGCAGCGGCTCGCGCGGCGGGCCCATGCCGCTCGCCTTGCGGTAGCCCTCTCGATTGGGCGAGCGTCTTCGCTCCTCTCCGCCGAATGACCTCCTCTCACTGCTGTAACCGTCTGGTCTACCGCCGTATGATCCACCATAGTGGCCGCCGCCGTCATGGCTACGTCTATCGCTCGAGGAGCCCTGTACATAACTCTCTTTGGTTCTCGCAAAGTGTTTCACCGATCGAAGCACACAACATATTTAATATTACAAACAAATATACACTGTCCATTCTCCTCAGCTCGGGCACGCCAAATAATATCTTTGTTACCAATACAAAATCTGCTCTTAAAAGTTTATATATGCATTATTGACTACACAAAGGTGTTCCTCTCAAACAGTATTCAGTATAGCATTGTTGTTAAAGTATTGAAAACTTTATTTCTCTGCTATATATATTGGCATCAGAACTTAGCATTCACCTTTCATAAAACTGATTAACTTTCATAACGGGGCGGAGACACGCCGATTAGGGGAGGCCTTGGTTCAGCAGTGGACCTCCAAAAACTGATGTGTGAAGACTGAGTATGTTAACATCTCTAATTTCTAACTTTTTACTATCAATGATGTCATTCTATTATATTTAGCTGATACCGAGATGGTTCTCACTTCATATAAATTCTTAGCATCATATACAACTCGCATAGTAATTTTTAATAGTTTGTTTCCAATTGCATCAGTTGTTCAGTGAAAATATGCTAGCGATTTCAATTTTAAAAGATTAAAAAACCTCTATCAGATTCCTGTTATTCATTTATTGTTAAACAATACAATGTCAGTTTATCCAGACATTAGGTACTACAATGTCACTTTCTGGTGGTACATTTGCAATTTGCAATCCATAACTTTGCTAAATATAATTCATTTTAGGTAAGGATTAATATCACAATTTATTCTTTTCCTTACATTCTCTGTTTTGTGATTCTCACATGTCCTATATCCCTACATTTTTCTGAAATACCAATTATTTTTTCATGCCATATCGTAATGTCGTAAATTTATTCATCTTCTGTGATAAAATTGTTGATTGATTTCCTGCATAAGTTGGAAATTGAACAGTAAAATAAACCAAAACTAACCTCCATTCTCATCCTCTTGCGCTCAGGTGATCCAGACCGACCATAGTCACGATTTCCATAACTACCGGATGTTTCCTGCAATACATACAAAAAATATAAACCTGTAAACAACAAATCAACTGAAAGGGTACACTCACTTATAAAATTACTGTGCTTCAAAATCCATAACTTAAAGTTAACTTTTGTTTTAAAAGTCCAGGTAGCTTCAATCCTTAGCTTTAAAATCAGTACACGTCAGGGACACTGTTGATAGTGAACTTTTGATATGAGAAAATATTGTATTGAATTAATATATTAGCACAACCTCCAGTGCTAATAAGAACCTATATCATTTTTACATCAATTAAAATGCCAAACACATCTCAAAAATACATATTTTCTTGAGTGTGACATTCTGCAAATTGTTCACCAGGCCTCCAGTGTGAATGTTCTCTTCTACGGCTGTTATATAAAGTCCTACTCTACTCATTGTCTAAAAATGAACCAATGAATGATCATAACAAACAAATAATCATAATCATCATTTTGCGACCATTTATATAAATTATAACATTCAATAAATCAGGCAACCCAAGCAGGTTTTAGTTTACGTGTAGTTCAATAATTGGACAAAGGTCAATCCAATAAACCTGAATGTCTGGCTCTCATTGTATATTTATTATTTACTTTACTTGCAACAGTACTAGAGTGCCCACCATCATAAGTAAATCAACTTCATTTGTTAGTCAGCTGTGGCATTCACCAACACCGTATATAACTACTGACAGATTGCTGAATCTCATCTTACCGTTCTGTATGACTTCTTATAGGGTTCGTCCATTCTATCACGACTTGACGAATATCTATTTGTGCTACTAGTATTGTAGCGTGATTCATTGTTGTAGGAAGTATAAATGCCACCTCTGCCTCCACGCCCGCCATCGTATCCACCGCGATTATTGCTGCCGCGGTAAGAGCCTCGATAACCACTACCGCGCCCGCTGTAATTTCCTCTTCCGCTGTAGCCGCCATATCCACGGCCACGCGATGACATCTAAAAATTTAATTTAAGTCAACACATTAAAAGTTAAATATTGAACTGAAAATGTAATCGTTTTGTGAAAACATTGAAATTAGTGACTTCAATAAATTATGAAAGAACGCGAGAAATTTAATGCGTAACCTTTACAAAAATGAGAAGCCGGCACAATGAGAATTAAATGGCGTCTGCAATGTCCGTGTCTATAAAGATAGCTTTTGGTACAAAACGATCTTTTACCGTGCATCTTAAAGTAAATACTTACATTAGCAAATAATAAGTATTTTCTCTACTATTTCCTTACTTATTTTACAGTACAACGTAAAAAAATAGATGTCAAAATTATTATAGTTAAGCAATAGCAAGCCAAACGCAAAACTTCAAGTTCATTACTTCACCATCACCACTAATGTATTGTACAGTGCTGCCATACTTGGCACTGTCTCACACGATAATAATATAAGACAAGTTTGTACGCCGTAAAAGGCAAAATATGGCTTGAACTAGTAAACTTGTAACATCTTTATATGTACCCATATTTGTGCAAATAAACGTCTGTCTTTGTCTTTGTCTTTGTCTTTGTCTTTGTCTTATTAAAACGTTCGTAACTTTGTAATGTCAGAATTGCGTGACAGGATTTTATAATGAACCCTATTACTTGGTATACATATAAGATACTAACACCACAGCGTCCTACACCGGAGTCGGACGACAATTGTCCAATGGGACAGTGTGAAGAGAAAAACTAAATTCGTATGAAATTTCACAAAGCAACGAATAATGTCCACATTCAAATTGCCCCTTGATATACAAACGTCTAAATCAGGGATGTTACGGATATGTAATTTCGGATCTGGATACAGATATGGATATAGGAATAAAATTATATCGGTTTCGGATACGGATACGGATATTTAATTATTTTGGATAATCCGTTACTTTTGGATAGTTTCGGTCACGGATATTAGATTAAAGTAAAATAAAAATAGGTACATACATAGGTACATAACATCACTCCAGGTCCCTAACGGGGTAGGCAGAAAGCACAAAAAAAAGCGCGCGCGAGCAATGAAATCAAAACCTGTCATAACCTGTTCTACTCAGACTCCGCCCTTATCCGAAATTATTCGAAACTTTCATAACGGATACGGTTACGGTTTCGGATATATTTTTTTATTTCGGATCTCCGATAGTTTCGGTTACGGTTACGGAGCTCCACAACATCCCTGCTTTTCAGAACGATGGGAGTATTACGAGCGCTAGATTGCGCAGCAACGAAGTCGCGTATGTGATTTGGAGATACGAAACCGAGCGCATGCGTCCTCATAACGTAATATCAGTTATTAAGCTTGTATTTACAATTTTGTACGTATACCGATATTAAAAATGATATTAACTGTGATTGTGTTCCAGCGATTGGAGCCGAGTACGTGAGGTCTCCGTAAGGTATAAATAATAAAGACTATGTGAATTCTAATGAGTAAATATTGTGGTGTTGTGGTTCTAGTGAGTAAATATTGTGGTGTTGTGGTATCTACAAGCGGTGGGTAAAGGGTTTAAGTTTAAGGTACGTCTTTAAGTTTAAAATGTATCAATCGGTATAACGACAATACAAACTAAGCAGTGATAGCTTAGTGGTTTCAAACTTTAAAATTCAGTCTTGCACTCCGTGAGGACTGGGTTCGAATCCTGGCTCGCGCTTCTTACTTGTTAAGGGCATTGTTTTGTTTTCTGAAGCGTATGATTTCTGTCAATCCGCATTTGACAAGCGTGGTAGATTGTGGTTTGGAAACTTGTTTTGTGAAAGAACAGCCATGTCCAATAGGAAAACTTTAAAAGGATCATCCATGTTGATGATGCTAGATATGAAACTAAGGATTAATGGAACGATAAAAAGGCATGAAGTTGATAAAAAAAAATAGACTTTTTCACCAGACTGTTGTTCCCATGTAATAGTTATGAAACTAACATTTTAATCTGATGATAGCGGGCTGATATTGACAGATAGTACATATAAGCGTCATGCGTCCTCATTAACGGACTAAAGTCATTCGGTATGGCGTCGTGGTCGAGTGCTTAGAGACGCTGACTGCCAAACCGGAGGTCGTGAGTTCGACTCCCACACGGGACCAATTTATTTGTGATACGGGACCAATTTGTTTGTTCCGTGCCTGGGTGTAATAAAATTATCTATATAGTATTATGTGTATGTATATAGGTATGTATGTTAATCAGCTGTCCGGTTACCATAACACAGGCGTTGAATTGTCTAGTTTGGAATCGGACAGCCGTCTGTGGAATTGTCCTCAGTTATTATTATTATTATAGCATTGTGCTGTAACATACATGGTGAACTTTTTGTTTCTGTATGATGGATTTTTCTGACAAAACTTTTAAAAAAAGCCGTGCACTTCCATCGATGCCCGTACCTACTACAATTTCCAGCGTTTAAAGCGAAAAAAACTCAGCAAGATTACACATAGTCATAAAGCCGACTGCGGTTCGGAGGCATGAGCCGCAGTATATCAACGAGCTCACACTATATGACTTGTGTACGAAGTGCGAATATGTTATTTCATTTTTATATGCGTTTCTATTAATGATTAGGTACTCTTTTGCCAATTGTTCAAGGCAATTGTCATCACCATCATCATTTTCACCATAATAAACCCCGATATCCTAAACGTCATCACCATCACCACCGTCAACATCATCTTCTTCTTCATCTTCATCTTCACCTTTATTGCCATGACCATCTTTACCAACATCATCATCAGCATCGGCGTGTCTTAGTCCACCGCTACACCCGAGGGCTGGAGGTTATGACGCTACTTACAACAGCCGTATCAAGTAGGGGACTTAAAATAGTTGCTATCAATTGATTATAATACGAGCGTTAGTAATTAGGTACAGTTGAATTCAGTGGTGACGTGTTAGATCAGTGACCACGCTTTGCGACATACTAGCGACGACAACTTTCATACTAGCGACGAATACATGAATACAAGTGGTAGATGTATGCTCATTAGCCAACACGTTCACACTGGTGCATCTTTCAGTTGCTAATTTCTCGGGTGTCGTGCGCGATGAATTAAATTTGTGTTCACGTCGGAGTTACCATTTTGGTTGGAATATTAAAGTAATCTCTACAACGTGTATCATATAGGAAATTTAGCAAATGACTATTTTTAAACTGAAACGAGTTGGAATTTGGGAGCTTCGAGATTAGATTTAGAGTTTGTAGGGTTGTCAAAAATTTCTACATTTTTGTAATTTATTATTTACTTGTAGTACATTTACAAATAAATAAAGCCCGTTAGGCGTAATACTAGTATTCTGTATAATGTATTGTATATGTGCGACAACCCTAGCTCATAATTTGTCATCGTTATATCGGAGCGCCATTCTATACCAGAAGCATCGAAACATTTTCTAGTTCTATTCAATAATTAAATTGCATTCGAGATTAAGAAAGATTTTATCACAATATTATCAAGCGTACTTTTTTACGTTATTCCTCTACGGTTGAACAGCTGATTGCTTAGTAGCCCAACGTTTGTTCGTTAAATTCAAATCAGTAACTCGAGTGAATACTTGCTACTTTTGTGTTTATAATCAAAATAAGTGAGAAACTTAATGAAGCTTAAATAGGCTTTTAAGCAAACTCCACTTAACCACTGAATTAATACCAAAGTCTCGGCAAAAACCTTCAAACATAACAATATAACAGTAAACTATTATTAACAGTAAACTACTATTAACAGTGAATTATTCATTTATTAGCTTCGTTACTGAGATTTATTGTCAAAATTTATTACATGTATTCCTTTTGCTAACTATATGATTATTAGCATAATTGTAACTTACGTTCACGTTTACGTTTACGTTTGCAACTTAGGTTTGAGAATATTATGTTTTTCTTTGATTTCATTTGCTGATAATCGTCAGTATAATAATTACCATTTGTATCTCATATATTTAGAGATTAAAAGTAATGTATAATATGTAATGGACGAAGAAGAATAATGGATAATGGAAGAAGTAAAGATTTGGTCAAAATTTGGTTACATACGATCAAAGATCCAATCCGTGACCAAGCTCTAATAACACGGCTATGAACTCATACTAATATATTCGTACATACTATTGATATAAACAGTCCCATACTTGTAGTCATTAGAGATTAGTCGCAGATTTCCATAGCGATATTAGCCGCTTGAAGGAAAAGTTTACAATTAAAATTTATTAACTCCAATTTAACTTTGAACTTAACTTTATAAGTTTCTGTACGCAAGTGTTGCAAATAAGCTTCCTTAAGTCTCGTGATTTTTCGAGCGGCACAAGAATCGCCATTAAAAATCCCCTGCAATACAAAGTTATGACTAATAGGTCGTTCCATAAGTTGCAGAGTCGCATATATCACTTCTTTTACCAGTTAAGTCTCACCTGGAAGCTTCACGCGATCTTCCTCCCTATTATTCATACTTAAGAAGCACTCTACCGTGAACATTGCTCCACGAATTTATTCCGTTTTATAATAATACCTCGCGCGATATCGTTGTAAATCACAAACGTCGGTGCGAAGATAGCGCAGACCTTCGCTTTGAGCAGACACAGCACTTGCAATATTGAAATTGGTCTCTTATCAGAGAGTGAATAAAGAAACTTTGGTTCCAAAATAAGTTGAGTAAATATAAGTTGTATGAACAATATGCTGATTATATTATATATTATGTATGTTGCAAGTAATAAATTAATTGAGAGCCATTTGTTGGTCATATTAACTGAATTTATTTATCAAATTAGGTTATAGTTATTTTTCAATTCTATGACGGTGGTTCAAATTCAAATTGTTTTATTCATTACTAGCTTTTGTCCGCGACTTCGTCCGCGCGGAATACTGACTTTGGGCAGCATTTTAATTTCCTAGGATACTTTT
>DWDX01003841.1:0-12524 GCA_018245675.1 Agara michaeli
AGTTTTAAAGAACGAAGCATACATAGGGACATGGGAACGGACAGCGGAAAGCGACTTTGTTTTTTTATACTATGTAGTGATGTTCCCACTCGCTTCGCGGGACTTAACGCAAGAGTCAAACGCAAAAATATTTATTTAAAAAGTTAATTATGACATACCATTAACTATTTCTGAAATCGTAACGGACATTTTTTTAGGTTCATTGAAATCCGTTGCGTAATTTAGTTGAAGCCATTTAAATATGTACCTGGATATAAGGTATTTTCTTATAATAATATTGAAGTAGACACAGAGAAGTGTGTTTGTACTCATTATATTCTGAATGCAGTGGTATCCCGCTATTTTCTTCAGATCATCAGACCACCTGGTAGGAGGGCGACCTGTGCTCCTTTTGCTGGGACATGGCCAAAAAACGACCTTTCTTCAAAAATGAGCATGCAACTTTATAAAAATACACTGAAATAGTTAAAGAATATTAGTTATTCTGGAACTATGTATAATAATGAACTAAGGCATCATCGATCATGGCAGAAGAGGTTGTCTACCGGTGAACGAAGCCTGAAGGACGTGGACGTAAACTTTTAATTCGAGTCATTACACCACTGCAATATCCTTTAAATATTGAAAGACGGGAAAAAAACATAATTGACCTACAACCCATACCGCATTGTGCATCTTATCAGGAGTTGTTTTTAATAGCTTTGCACTGCCCGGCTTTTCTGGACACGTGTCCATCCCTTAATGGAAGCTACATTATAATAGCTTGGCACTATCCGGCTATGCTGGACACGCGTCCATCTCCTAATGGAAGCTACGTTTCAATAGCTTCGCACTAACCAACTGTTCTGGACACGTGTCCATCCCCTAATGGAAGCTACAAGTTACAACTTTGCCTATGTTATCTCGTTATATTTCCCTTCAGAAACAATTCTAGTAGAGTCCTCTTTAGACCACATTACCACTAGGTATACCATTTATAATTCACATCATTTATCATTATGTTATGGGAGGGTGAACTATGCAAACATAATACCTACAGTCCACTTCATTGAATATCACATCACATTGAAGAAATCCATTGAGACTTCACAATTGCCACTCGAGTCAGCACGTGACTGCACTTACGCGCGTTACGTTACGTTTCGCACATGTTTGTTTAGCGTGATGTGAACCTGACGCGTTAGAGTGACGTAATAACGGTAGGCAATTGGCGAAACTCTGCCGCGTCTAAACATTACTTTGACCTGTTTTTCTTGACCTTCAAAAGTTACCGCGGTGCCTTGGGAGGGACACCGGGATATGTGGGATTTTTATCTTATAAAACCACCCCGGTGGCCTTTCTCCACGCTGTTGGAAAACTTCAGAATCCCCGAACGGAACTTAGCTCTAAACCTTACTTTGACCCGTTCAATACTCATCGATACTCGATGAGCGTTGCTAAGGCGCGACAAATAATGATAAGCTTTTACTACTGAAGAGCGCACTCCTTTTCATCAAAAGTAGGCACAATTTTCGACTTCAGACTGAGAATGATTTCAGATGTAATGCTTTGGATTTGGTACTTATTCCTGATCCACGATCAACATCTATCAAAAACAATGACAAGTCATCCTGTTGTACGATAAAGATAATATACAATTGATAAGAACGCAATAAGTCGCGTAATCATTGCCTCTCGATCTAATAACCTCGCGAGATAAGCGCTAGGTGGTTCAATGTTGCATGGCGGGAGTCAGTGACCGATCGACTTGTGTGCCCGTAACGCTGCACAGCTCGGCTTGCTAATGCCGTTATTTTCTCACTTTCATCTAAGAAAACGTGTGATATATTTACATTAACATTTGGTTAATAAATCGATCATCTATAGGTATACATATGTAGATCAACAATTGAATTAATCGTAACCTGTTTCAAGCATCAAATTCAAACACAAATTGTTTTATTCATTACAAGGTATTACATTACATACACTCAATGAAGGTCATGTTAGTCAGGTTACTTCGGCTTTGTGCGCCCTTCAGGCTATAGTAGACCGGGAGAAAAAAGCCGGCGAAAACAAAACTCCCAGCACTATTTTAAATAACAAAAAAAAAAACTAACGCATCGCTAACGTTTGAAAATTTTAAAGACTTTTGTATGTAGAATATTTGAAGAAATGCTACTGTTGTACATATTCAGATGATTATTTAGATATTATGCTGTAATGATTCGATCACGAATATGCATCATGAATCCTCTACTGCGCTCTTCAAGTAGTCATACGTTATGATGATGTTGCGCGTGATTTTAATGTTTTAAACTAAACTAGAATGCTTTAGGTTCGAACATATTTTTACGTCTTTTTATCCCACTTTTCCATCTGGAATTTAATAACGTAGGAAGTGTTCTCTAGCGGTGGCGCCTAAAATTACTATCGCATTTCGTTACCCGCATGCGATGGCACGAGTTGGCGAAACAGTAAAGTATTCTTTTACGACGGCGTTGTTTGGATAAAACAAAAAGTTTTATAGGCCTCGTTAAGATTCAGTGCGTGCCTTGCTGGTTGAAACGTATATCAAATGTAAATTAGATACTTCGAGAGGATGCTGAAAAAATAACACGCCAAGAGCTATATTAAAATAAAGCAACCGAAACGTGTATTATATTCATTTATTCCGGGAAGCAAGAAGAAAAGGAAATCATGGTAACTTTAATTTGAAGAATATTCTAGAATAAAAAAACCATAGCAATCAAATTTAGAATTATCGGGTTAATGTTAAGTTTAGATTTAATTATTTACTAATTAAATTATTTCCTATAAAATTTATTTTGTACTAAATTACGTTTCATATTCTTTTCTATAAGTTTCTTTTTTATAAGTCAAGATTAGTCGAACCATAATGGATGGATGGATGTTAATATAATAAATCATAATAAGCAAGCTTTACGCATATACTGAGAAATGAGAAATTTTGATTTTCAAAATCTCATTCTTAATAAAATAGCATTTTTAGAGGACAGCAGAAATGCCGAATCTGCAGATGACTATAAGTATTAACTTCAGCCCAGCGTATCTTCTACCGCGCCCCCGTTTATATCGAGAATTAGATAACCGTTAACTAAAAATAAACATCTCTTCTGGCAGGAAATCTGTGCAATTTGCAATTGAAATACAATCTTTATAGACATTTCGAAAACGTTATTTATACGATAACATACATAGATATCATATACAAAGGTTTCGGCTAGCGCACGTATTAGAGGTTACGTATTAGAGAACGAAGGAAAAAGGACTGCTATTTAACATTTCGAATTCACAGGATTGCGACCATACTGAGCTTGAGAACGACAAACTCTCGCATGTAATATCGTAATACGTACATACGAGTATAAGGGTTCGTATAGGCTTCATTGTCTACTGCGATGTAATGCTAGAGGCTAAAAACTAAAACGTTACACATCTTTGTCCTCTAAATAGGAAACAGCGCCAATACCAGTCGCAACTTGCAGACGTTTCAATATTTCAAAACAATGGATTAACTTATTTTTATTGACCGTATGTCGTTTGTTTTTTTTTCCTAAATTAATTAAGAATTTACGAAAAGTTTGGAATCGCTTCTCTATTGTTTCTAGTACTGTGTTAACGGTATACTACTACACTATACGACTACACTACTACTAGTAAGAAATAAAAACTCAAGTAAAGACCAATATTCGAAGTGGCACCCGCAAAAAGCTCATCGTTCGAAACCTGTAGAATGCAAAGAAACCATTAATCATTCGTCCAGTCACAGTCATTACAATGAAAATTGGTTCCACGGCGAACTGCAATACTCGAGTTGATTACTTCAAATGCCACAAGATGATTTTATCGCAAAGAGTCATAAAATTACTTTCTGTCTGAGAATATTGTTTTTGCGTCAGGCTCTATATAAACTTCGTTTACGGATCATTATGAGAGACAAATTCCTAGTTTTATGGGTCGACTCTTATCTTCGAGATGTTCAATCTATTATAACTAGTGGTCGCCTAGGGGTCCAAAATCGACCGCAGTTAATTAAATCAATTTTTAAATTTGAAAACATTCTCTAAAATTTTTTCTGTGTATAAATTTTCGGGTTATTGAAAAAACGCGAACGGTACAATAAATGAGATTACAGTTACTATTACTATTTCAATTCTTCAAAAGTAGTAATTTGAAAAACACTCTTCAATTTGTCTTTAAAACAGTCGACGCTTACTCCAGATATATACATAACGCGTAATTACTAAATCTCCGCACAGAGCAGGTTATATAGTGGTTCAATGTTTGATTAAAAGGAATGGTACTTGTTGAAATATAAACACTAAATTGACTTGGACAGTTGATATCAATTACCGTGATTGTATAGTTACCCGCAGACCAATCTCTCCGGCAATAATGGAGAGTCCAATCGAGACGGACGACAGTTGAGACAGCGTTCTATTTGAGAATTAGGAAGCATTTAATGTCGTTCTAAGAAGAGCCGTTTGAAATCTAAGTTAAAAACTTTGTAGTCCCTAAGATATATGGCAACGATGCAAAATGTATTACGGATTAGATTTATCGGGAAAAAAATTGTTTTATAATGAAATTAACTTTTGCCAGCGACTTCGTCCGCGTGGAATAGTGTCTTTGGCAATAAAAGTTTTTTTTTGTCTTAAAAAATATCCTATGCTACTACTAATACTTCCAATAATATCTGTGCAAAGTTTCACGATGATCGGTTAAGTAGTTTTCGCGTGAAAGCGTAACAAACAAACTTACATTCACATTTATAATATTACATAATAGGGATGTCCCTTCTGCAACTGGAACAGGCCTGGTACGTACCAGGGAAGGGCCTACGTTCCCTTGATACGTATTTAGGAAACGATTATATAGATCAATCAGTACGTTAAAACTTTTAAGTTCTGTATTTAAGCAACTTTAAAAGTTTCCGAACGCATTTAGTTTTACCGCAGATATAAATCTATTTTTAATTTGTCTGTTTGTTTATCATTCTTTCACGTCTAAACGGAGTAAAGCGTAGATGTCATGTTTTGTATGAAAACAGTTGAAAGTCTGGAGAATGACGTAGGCTACTTTTTTTTTTAAATTTAGTCACTTGAAAACACGTTTTAGTCAAATAAATGCTACAGATGGCGTTACGGGCGCACGCGATCAAAGCCGCGGGTAACGACTAGTAGATTTACAACTTTTTGTTCTGTTTCCATACTGTTGTTTACTTTAAAGTTTATTGTTTACATTTGAATAGTTTGTGTTTCAACATTTATTCGCTATTATGCTGCTTTAATGTGTGCGAATTAAAACTTTTTATATATACTCTCTTTCATATAATACTCATTATATAGTCTGTCTGTTACTATATTGTGTCTGTGCGTACATAAATAAATGAATAAAAGAAAACCTAAATAGGATCATCGCCAACGACAATTACTCGTAAGGTACAGCGCCATCTGCGTTACAATTTGCAATCGAAATTCAAAACGATTTCGGTATTACAACCGAATTAGACCGATGAGTGCCGACTTCAGCCGAGCCGTTCGTATAACTTTGCGCTTTATTCCCATCCGCCGTATCTTTTAACACGCGGTGCGCTTTCGATATATTCAAGCGGCCAAAATGGCCGATATTTATTGGATTTCATAGACAAACCTTTCAGCACGTACAGCATTAAAAAGCCACCGTGTAACGGAAAATGCTCTTTATCGTGATGCAATAAGGACCAAAATGGCGTAAGCTATCCGAATACTTACTTCTTTGCAGTCCGTTGACGTCGGCTTTTCAACCACTAGCCATAAGCTATTTCAGAAAAAATATTGCTCCATATATACATTCGGCAAAACCATAGCTCGCATATTCCCGATGGGCTTTATTTGATTTCGTATAGGGTTTAACTTGCGGCAAATTTGCTGGTAAGCAGCAAAGCTTGCACTATGGTAATTCGTACGCAAGGTATTCCGAACATATTTCGTATGGATCGCAATGGACCCGCAAAACATGTCTGTTACAAATCTGACTCATTAAATTGACATCATATTTTTATAAATTTACAATTAATTAAATTGTACTGGGAGTCTAGAAATAATAAATTGCATTAAGCCATTTTCTATGTACATTTATGTACACGTATGTAACCCCAATTGTTAGCCTGCAAGAGACCACCAATTGTACCTTTAATACATTTAATATGTACTATGTCAATATCACTGGTATATTGTTTGTGGTGTACATAAAAGAATATTTGTATTAGCCAATCAATTTAAACTGTAGATGAATATTAAAATGTGATAGTTATAACTGTTTTGTAATATAATAAATAATGAGTCTACCAATCCGCACTCGGCCAGCGTGGTAAACTATGGTCTAAATCCCACTATGAGAGCAGATTTGGTCCAGCAGTGGACCAATAGCAAGAAAGGGTAAAACGAAACAATGAAAAAAGTAACACCAATCCACTTTGTTCCAGATCACAGTGTTCAGGATCCAGGAGCGCGCCGAGGGCGGCGAGGTGCAGGAACTGGACCAGGTGATACTCACGGCGCTATTCAGGGCGCAGCACCTGTCGCCCAGCGAGCAGCTGTCCCTGGCGCTGACGTGGAACCGGGTGGACATCGCGCGCTCGGAGATCTTCGTATACGGACAGGAGTGGCCGCCAGGTGAGGAACGGAGCGATGAACATGAAAATGACGACCACGGTGATGACGCGTGGTTGGGTGGCTAGAGTCTCTGACTGCAAAACCGAGGGTCGGGGATTCAATTCCCATTCAGGACTAACATTTGTGCGATGAGCACATTTGTTTGTTCAGTGTGTGGTCGTGACTATAATATCTATCTTAATATATATATTTCTTGCGTGCGTGTGTATGTCACTGAACTCCTTCTAAACGTCGGGACCGATTTTGATAAAAAAAATTGTGTGCGTTCAAGGGGACTCGAGAATGATTTGGATTCACAATTTGGTCCACGGGAAAATGTTTTTTTAATTGATTTTTAAGTAGTTGTTGATTTTAGAATGTTTCACATTGGATGCGACGGACTGCGCTATCATTGCAGTGTCAAATATTAATTTTCTGTGAAACATAATAAATGATGTACGTTCTGTCAAATAAGATTAAAATTTATTCAGATTGGTGTAACTAAACTATTTATTTATTGTGAGGCTGTACGAAGTTTGCCGGGACAGCTTGTATTTTATAAAACTTTGAGATTGATATATAGTTGCATTTTTTAAGAAATATTTATACTAAATTTCAAGTTATATCACCAAAGTAGCAAATATTTCCCAATGAGTTTCATTACCATATTACTAACTCTGAAGGGGATTATGTTGGTATGTTTATTTATTTATTATTGTTAAGTTGTGTAATTTCCATTCCATTATTTTCGTTAAGGTTTCCTTGCATTGACTTCTAAGGGAATATGACAATGAAATTGTCCTTGTCCTTAAGGGATGGTAGGTACCTTTATAGCTTCTGTTATACATATTTTTAAGTATATACTGTTAAAATTTTAGCATTTTAGCCCTAGGCTTCCTTTAAGTGTGCACGAATCATTCATCCAGGTAATTTTTCAATTTTAAAATAATTTGCATCCAACCAAGTTGCAGTTTAAGGTGTATTACGCACGAGCAACATTTAACTTAAAAAATCTACAGCTGCTAATATGATCAGTTTTTAAATAGCGTTTTATACATATCCACAGATACATAGTACATAGGAAACGGTGTACACACGTGGCATAAACAACTGAAAAGCGCAAAAGTAAAAGAGAAATCGTAATACCTAATCATAACTGTAAGTACCTATTATAAATGCATCATTAGGGTGTTTCTCGACCAAATGGGAAACCAAGACCCGTGATCAAAGTATCAATTGTGTTAATTATTCGTTATTTTTTTTTTGTTATTTGCGTAACCAGGCTTATTAGGCCTAGACTCGTAGTACGTCGACCGGCACAGGTTGTTTGTGTCCACACCCTTATTATAGTTCGCTGTACAGTCTTACTGCCTAACTTAATAATTCCATTTACGAGGATGAGTTTGGTTTCGCTTAGTAAGTGATAAACGTAAACGTAAAAACGTAACATCACGCCTGTAATCCTGTAATAGGGGTAGTCAGAGGTAAGTGATAAAGAACAGGAGATTATGAAAATTATAAAGAAACTATTTTCCCATAGAATTACAAAACGAATTGTTAGCAGAATTAATAAGAGTAGGCTTTTTTCAGACAGAAATTATACTCCTCGAATACTAAAACGAAATTGGTGTGGCGTCAATTCAGACCGTGCATTTTCATATTCATTATTATTTTTGTTATTTCTATAGTAAAAACAATAAAAGTCGCGGTGGGTACGCCTTGTGTACCGTTATCCTTATCAGTTCAAAACAATATTCAACAATTCATAACAATAATAAAAAATTTAGATATTAAAAATAAAATGTTATAAATGGGTACCTACATAATATTAGCAGCTGAAGGTTTATACTTAAAAATCGCGAGCTATTTAATTGAATAATTGAGGTTTTTGACTCTCGATTATTCAAAAAATAATATTGTGAAATCACAATAGACACGATGTTATTATGGTCCATCGGTTTCAAGTTACAACATAATAGTGACTTTCAAATATAAATATATTTATAGAATAGAATAATTAATACAATTATTTTTCAATATGTTATATTGTGTATAGTCAGCATCTTTAATGGCCTCACTATTATTAAATCTAAAGCACCGTTCACACAGTCCATCAGAATAACTAAATCAGACTAACAGTATAAAATGATCGTATAGTTTTTTTAATGAGATACAAGTGTAAAAGGCTATCTCGCTGCGAATTTATTTAACCATAGAACTGGCTTCAGACATGCAATGATGCCAATGGTTTTAAAATAAAATTAATTTTGTAATGAGGTAAGCCAACTTTTTATTTGGATATTTTATCTATAATTCGACTATAAATCATCAGTATTGATTTTTTAAATAGTGATTAAGAAACATTCCAAAACAATTCGATTAAACCTACTAAGCAATCAAACTGATGTAGGTTTTTTGAAATAAGAACCAAACCAATGGAACTACGAGATGAGTCATTTAATTGTAGCTTACTCATCTGACCAATTGCAGTGACTGCTAACATTTAGTAAGTAGGTACCTACTGTTAGAGTTCCTTAACCCGATATATTTGATGCACAGAGACCATCCAGTATGCTATCCAGCAAATCTTGACTTGCTCTATATCTAGGGTATCTCTCGTCGGGTAGCAATACACATGTATTTTACATCACGGATGGATTAAAAGAATGGATAGTGCAAAGACGTCTTAAATTGTACCTATGTACCATAATAACACCGCACGAGCAATAATTTTTAAACAAATGCATAATGTTGGTTACTCTTTCAATATATTCCATTATAAACTGTTATACATTATTTCAAGAGGTAGGTTCAATATATATGTAGTAATTAAATTCATTTATTAATTTAATCCGTCAGTAAATACGGAAAAATATAGCAATGTTAGTTTATCGAGTAGACTGTAGTTTATCATGAAATATATTTTGAAATAATACTAACAAAATGTATATTTAAAGTATTAATTCGCAGCGCAATATCGCAAGCAACGCACCTAATAGAGTAATGTTCTGTTTCATAAGATAACTGGCAACATTAAAAAACGTGCACTTTGATAATGAAACAAAAATTTTAACCATTCAAATTTAGAATAAGAATTATGCTTAACAAAAAAAACAATATATAGGTATACTCGTTTATTTAGTCTTTATTGAACAACAATAAATTGGAACAACAAAGAGAGGGCTTAATGTGTAGTAGCATTCGTCACGGGCAAAAAATAACACAAATTCAAAGTTATTTTCTATTATTTTCATAGTAAAACTCGAGTCCGCGAAGGAAACTCCCTCGCCCGCTCCTCTTTCGTATGTAAGAGTGGATTTTGATTTGTGAGAATTTATCAAAATATTTAAGTAGTAAGTACCTACTTTGAATGGCAATCCGGTTATGGTAATTGCAATGAGACATTCAAGGTCGTAAATCAGCACATCACTATGTTAATCGTATTGTGAATCATAACCTATAAACCATGAATCTATTCAAAATTGACCAGCTGTTGAGTTTTTTCTGTTATGGCTTCTTTTATGGCAGCAATCGCACACCGTTTGATATTACTTATTTATTATTACGTTATGTAAGTATAGATCGTTAACAAGGTAAATTCACAGATAAAAAAGGTCAAATCGTTAACAAAGTAAGTACCCTCACAGATAAAAAAAAGTTAAAATCGTGCAACGTATTTAATAAGAAGTGTTCCTGTGCCGCTCAGTACAGGTATAATTGATAATACATTTGTCGTATTATCTTTTTCTTTTCAAGTATACTTTTTAATCCCATCCTCGATTACTCCACGATTGCTAAGGTCGATTGGTCGAAAATACTATTTATCATTAATCCCGCCTTTTGCGCCTTATCTTTTTGTTCAATAAAGCTTAAATAAATGAAAGATATTGTTGGACCGAACATAATATATTGAACTGGATAAATACTGAACATTGAACACTAATTAAGGAGCTATTCAACTATTATCGTCAGTATTGAAAAATGAAAACAGCTATTGTCAATATTTGAGACCTGTAATTGATTTATTATAGGTGTCAATATAGACCGAACTATATTATGAACATTCAGAAATACGAGAAATAGATCGTACTTTGTGTTTATTTGTAGGCTGTAATTATTTTTGGATACGTATAAAAAATCAAAAGTTTTCCTTTTAACTTTCACAGACATCAAATAATTTCTAACCATCGATTCATTCTTTGTGAAATAAACTTAAAAATTGATATTAAATAATATTGGCTATGATTTTCAATAATAAATCAATGAATTTGTATCACGGCACAACAGAAAAAAATTTACAATTCGCATAATCGCAAGCGTAAATACATAATATAAATAAATGAAAAGCAAAACAAAATAAATTATAAAACATGTTAAAAAAAACATATGATATGATATATGATAATACTCGTAATTCAATACCTACTTAAGTTACTTCCATTAAATTGCGAGTTACAAACTACAAAACCATAGAGAAATCCTTTCTTGAGATTCCTTACCTCATTAATATAAATTTACTTTCCCCCCCAAAACATGTTTTGGTTCGAAAATAAAATGTACATTAGATAATCATAATATAAATGTTCTTTTAGCTTATTTTATCATAAATTTAATGGTATTATAGCATCTGTAAATTTTCTCTAGTTCATTAAAACGTTAAATATCTCTTCATCTCATTACGTATGCGATTAAGTCTAAAATAAAATGGAAGAGAGAACTATGGCCCACGTGGTTTAACGAAGTTGCTGTTACCTACAGATGTACAGATTGTGTCCAAAACTTTATATTATGAACAATTATAAATAAAGGCATTTAAATATATAAAGAAAAACACATAAGAACACAATGAGTATATAAACATGAATACGTACATATTTACTTATATCCGCAAATTACCAAAAAACATACCTACAATAAATTAACGGTCAACCTGAAAAATTCATTCTCATCGGACGGATAAATACGAAAATACGATATTTAAAAATGGAATAGGCAACAATCTCTCAACAAAGGGCACTGACCTTCGTCGATTTTCCGCGAGGCCTCCTCCAGATCGCTTCCCGCGTAGTTGAGAATGACGAGCACTAACGGCATCATTTCCCAGGAGTAGTGGAACTTTTCCAGCAACTTGTGACAGTTCTCCACGAGCGTCTCCAGTGACACCGCTGGAAAGAAAAACAACTCGGTAAGATATTGCTCGATTTATTAATCAATTGCGAAAGGGGACGCTTGTTCCCGGGAAAGCTTGATAGACATAATAAAGAAATTGAATTGTATCTGCTTGAAGTGTGTCTCGGAGTCATTTCATTTCGGAGTCATTCGGGGTTTATTTTTAAGGTTAGGTGTGATAGATATTATTTCATAAAAATATTCACTATTAAAAGATTAAAACACAATGAGTATTACAATAATCAATCAATTTACTAACTAACATTCTCCATTTATAAAATTACTTCAAGGGAGGTAAGTTACTTTGAAAGTACCTACATATGTAATTACTTAAACTATAAGAACCCTCTAAATCCCATATAAATGTATTTAGAACGCACGCATTCAGTCATAGCTAATAGCTTTGACTTTGATGGGTTTCAAAGAGAGCGGCTTACATGTGTGTTGTTCGACGCGTAATCTATTGCAAACTATCTGTACATTGAAAGAACTTTAATACTCTATTGCATACGAAATACCACGAAGATTTTTGAGGTCATAATACGCTCAAAAGGCGGTATTACCCACAGCGTTCTCTTTCTAACAGTTTTTGTTAAACAAATGATACAGAGAGACGTAAAGCGGTAATAAAGTAGAGCTAGTATCTATATATTAATACGTGAAGCAAAAACTTTGGATCCCTTTTTACGAAAATTGCGCGGACGGAGGAGTATGAA
>DWDX01003842.1:0-12524 GCA_018245675.1 Agara michaeli
GGATGCGTGCCCGGTGCATGGCAATAGGCTCACCACCTATTCCATTGTGGGACTTAAACGTAACTGGTGAAATGTGGATGTGTTCTACACTCCTCTGCCTACCCCTTAGGGGATTACAGGCGTGATGTTACGTATACAACAATCGTTCTACCGATTGTTTGAATTCACTTTCAGAAATCATGTATCGACTTCACGATAGAAGCACGACCCCTGGAAAGGTATATGCCAAGTAAAAGAGGGAGTTTTAAGTACAAAGTGTGGAGAATAGTCGTATCTACGCCCTTCGAGTATTTCATAATGACACTCATCGTTTTAAATACTTTGTTGCTCATGATGAAGGTATGCATTTTTTTGTATGTCAACAATAGCTTAAGACTAACCATGAAACTATGAAATTAACATCTGTGCTCAATGTGCTATACTACATTCATAATATACATATCCTGTGAACTCGAAATGATCGATAATTACAGATTATAATCATACTTACAAAAACAAATGAAGCACCATTAATTTTAAGTAGAAAGTGATCACTGTTTTGTGGTAGACAATGGAAAGATCAAACCTGTATCACGAGGCACAATACGAGTACTTATTGTAATAGATTAGCAACGAAACGATACCGCACCGATATGGCTAAAGTAAATTTGCATAAACTCCAACTATAAAATGTAATTTATTATTATTCGTCAACTTGTGGTATAAATATGTATATTCGTTAAAATGTTTATCGGCACAGATAGTTACAACTTAGACAATAGTTTATAAGTTTCACGTGTGAATTTCCCCGCCCAAATCTAACACATGTATTATTAAATGTACATTGTCGTCTGTGTATGTTTTAAAAGTGCTCTCTAGAACTGATTTATGTTATGTTAATTACACACACACACACACACACACACCACTCACAAACACCACACATCGTTTGCTAATGTTGTGTCCGGCGTCAGTGTCCACGGCATCGGAGTGCATATTTCGATTGCGACTGCGCCTCTCCCGTCAAGTGTATCGCGAGCCTTAACGTCCACCCTTCCCGTGTTTTATGTTAAACGTTCCTTTATGTCCCCGCTTGCTATAATATTATTTATTATATGTATGTATCGATATAACAGTTTTTGCACGTATAACCTATCCTTCCTGCACATTTAACGCACTACGTTTTACACGATTTTATTCGGTTACCTTGTGCTTGTGAATGCACAATCTATGAAATCCGTTAGGACGTGGCATGGGCCATCGGTGTTGTTCGTGTTGCATGATCTTATTGAAAAATTATTTTAATGTCTTTATGTGGATAAATGCATGATTGGTAGAACGGCCTACTGTCAAGCAACATTCGTTGGTGGCTTTGAGCTGCTTCTTGTATTTGTCGAAAAATTTAAATTTTAATAAAAAGCAAAATATATTAAGTATAACATAATATGTAAAATAATAAAATTAAATACATAAAAACAAGTGGAATCGCTAAATAAGCATCTCAAGTATTTGGAAATGAAAACGAACGCAAAATTCAATTGAAATGAGAAGTAAAAAAATCTCACGTTTTGTTTTGTTAGCCCTGTCATTAGTTTTGTTGATTTTAACCAAAAAGACGGATCCGATAGACTGAAAAACATATGTATATCTGTCGCAATTTTACTCCTCTCAAGTTTTAGTTACCTCTCTCTTAGGTGTATTTTATTGTTCTGTTTGCTATCATTTTATTAACATATATGTATCTTTTTATTTATCATTATTTGTTGGTTGATAAAATATATAAACATTTTGTATACGAATTCTACTGTATATCTAACTCACAGAAATACTAATGTTCATTAAATATCTAATACAATTTTATATCTAGTAACAAAAATATATTTTTATTGCCGTGGGTTTTTCCGACACGTCTTCACAAAATGGCAGTACTATAATCAAAATGACCTCTACTCGGATATCCTCAAGTATTCGAATATGGGGTTTACCGGGATGTTTTCTGTGGAAACGGTGTTGAAAATCATCGCTTACGGTGTCAAAGTAAGTACACGAACATACGGTTATAAAACGACACTCCTTGAATATTTTATATCTGCATAAAACAAGACAAAGTATACAAAAATACCTACAAATGTACTCTTTCTGTCCGTTACGTGTTTTGTGTTTGTTGACATGACTGTATGGGATTATTTCCAGCCAAGTAAATATATGTACCCCTCCCAACTATCCTCTACTGATTTCTCTCTGACGTGTCGCATATGTTTGAATGTATTTATTTGCGAGTCACTGTTAAGCATGGCCTATATGTTCTATTGCATGCGGCGTCTGTGCGTCTCAACACTATTTGTAACGCTTTATCTAATGTTTATGTAGCGTTTTTATGTTGAAGACCCTTTCCAAGTTTACGTACAATGGTGATTAAAGGTATGTAATGATTTTAAAACCGAACAGCTGTCGAGGTAAGTGAACACATTTATTTCCTATTTATCGTTCATAGTACGATCACGAATGTCTGTTGTGCCCGCCTGATGCGCATGATTGGACTTTGCATGGAGCACGTGCACTGTTCACATAATAACGCATACAAAAATTAACTACACAACGAAATAAATGGGCCCAAACAATTCTATATCGACAAAATACACACACAGGGAATCATAACACTTACGTAATACATGATTTTTTATATCAATAGCAGGTAGCTGACCAAGCATTGATTCGTACTAATAAATTCTTGAGCTAAGTGCTAAAATAGTATGGTGTTTGAATTTATGTTTGTGATTTTATAGTTTATTTATATTGTTACCATTTTTAATAGTTTTCTTTGATTCTTAGCATTTAGCTTTTGTGATGTTAATTATTTAAGTCTAAAAAAATGTTGGTCTTAATTTTGTGGTAGTTTCACGAGGCTCCACCGCCACTCATGGACACGTTAACAGTCATGAACATAGTCTTTACGTTCTTCTTCCTTCTCGAGACCGTCTTGAAGCTAATTGCCTTCGGATGTGCGGTAAGAATTTGATATGACCCAATTTTGGATATAGCTATTACAAGTGATATATTTAAATATTTTCAACTCGGAAGTCAATCAAGGTACATAGATAAATATGAATCTAGAATTGTTGATTGGCTATCGTGTCATTCAGTGTATGTAATGTTTCTCGTGAAAACTTATAAATGTACGATTATATTTATAGAATACAAACTGAGTTGCCATTAACTCAAGTGTTTATGCTTGTCACCGTCCAGATTTGTTTTTGCTTCCAGATAAATGATAATCGTAATGAGTATATCTACATTTATCCGTTTAACGAGTAACATCATCGATTTTAAATATGTATACATATCTATTACACATTATTTGATATAAATATTAGTTTAGTTTTTAATATTCAATTTTGACTTGAATATATTGAGATTTAGAAATCCATTTTCATAAAACGTTTATGAGATGCCGCTTAATTTACTTGAAAAATAGGTTTTTTCATAGTATTTATTAAGTCACTTGACAAGAGTTTCATAGATCATGAGCATATAGCAATGCATTATATAAAAACGTTCGATAAGAGAGATCTCCTAACTCCCGTCCCCATAACAGAATGTCCCTCGTTCATCGTGTCCAAAGTTATATGGAAAGTGTACATTTGTACTAACGCGCTAAGTACTTGAAACTGGATCATTTTGCTGTCTTGGGAAAAATACTAAAAACGCGATGGTATTTTACGGTTCATATGGCACACATTCCATTAATATCAAAATGTACCTATTCCTATAATATAACATTTATTTTAATGAACATTAATAGAAATGTTTTCAGTATTTTTTCATTGACATTTAAGACTATACCAAAAAATTATAGTAATATTAGAAAATCAAAACTAAGCGGCGACGTAAGTGAATAATTTAATGAACTTAAAACTATACGATTTCAGAATTTTTTCAAAGATCCGTGGAATACGTTTGATTTCATAACGGTCATTGGAAGTATTATTGACGCACTCATTATGGAATTTGGCGTAAGTATTAACTATATTATTAGTAAAAAAAAATATTCTGCTTCTTGTCTTACATTTTTCCACTTTAATCTCCTCTTTAATTCTAATCACTGTTTATTCTTCTTTTGCTGCCTACAATAAAAATCATGAGAATGACGGTACAATGGTACATAATATATCCTGATTGCAGACCGACCTTGCCGAAAACTGTGCTGACATATCCTGTCAGCAGGTAAACAAATGAGTGATTGATTGCTAGGAATCTTAGATATTTGTAAAAAAATTGGTCAGTGGTTTAGAAAAACTTTGTATATATCAAGTTGATATTAGTAGCGCTAGAACGTAAAAAAAAACATTGTGGTCGATAGACGTCCTAGATTTTAAATATACACAAGTAATAGGTAAACTTGTTTGGAACTTTTAGATTAAAATGTTTTTTAATTGGATTGTTTGAATGAATAATTCTAGAATGTTACTTATATTTGCTACTGACTACTATTGCTAGAAATTAAAGTTAGTCTAGGTACAAACTATTCAGAACAAAATTTTAATATCAATCTAGATTCATTTGTATTATTTAGTAGCGTCAAATTTATAAATACCTTTTGTAATTTTAATTTTGTCTTTCAATTTTTTTATTGGAGTTGTTTGTGTAAGTTACGAATCATATTTTAGTGCGTTATATTTGCAAATACTTACATTTATAACGATATGCAAAATTTTATTCGTAAACGCTTTTTGAATTTATTACAGTAACAGTTTTCGGTGTCTCCAATTATTTGAACAATTTGTAGTAACTTTTAAAACGATTAATCTTGTGGTAAATATTTCTTGTTTAAAAAACGGAATTGATAAAAAACGCTTTGAGACAATTCTCTTTTTCGTTAATACGTCGGTTTATAAAGGAGACATTGGGAATTGTAATGCTGTAATTATTATATTGGAAAAGCTATCGTGAGCATCGTATCTTTTAGTTTATTTGTGTAAGTGCAATAATATAAGTCATAGATAATATTTAAAAGTAAGAAGTAATTAAGTCATAGTTATGTACATTTAATGGTTATTTTGTATAGTAATTAGTTGCCTACGATGGCAATTTCCATTGCGAATTTCATGGTACTGAAAATGTTTGCTCATGTTTTATCATTGAAAACAATGACTTACCAAAGAATATACATTTATTAATAATCTTTTTCAAGTTAACTCAGTACAATGTCATACATTTTTTAGAAAGTTTATAGAATTCGTAGTCGATTGTTTTGGAAATGTTTTGAAATACGAGATACCGTAGTGTATGTAGTTTCAAAGTGATTGTTTACTTTTGTGCCGTTTTTGAGCAGTGTTCGCGATGTGTGGGCTGTTTGCTATATTAGTAATGCTGGCAATTTCAGGAGAACACGTTCAATGTTGGTTTCCTCCGCCTGTTCCGAGCCGCGCGACTGATCAAGCTGCTCCGGCAGGGTTACACCATTCGAATACTTCTATGGACGTTTGTGCAGAGTTTTAAAGCCTTACCCTACGTGTGCCTTCTCATCGCGATGCTTTTCTTCATATATGCCATCATCGGAATGCAGGTAAATTACCTATACACAACTATTACGCATTGAATTATTTGTGGTTAGGTTTTATAGGAATTATTTCAATGATTTTAACATATTGCTATATTTTCTTTCAACAGGTTTTCGGGAATATAGAATTAGCAGCAGATTCAGATATGAATAGACATAATAATTTTCGAAGTTTTATTCAGGCTCTTATGTTATTATTTCGGTGAGTTATTTTTTTTTTAATACATTTTATTAATAATTTTATTGTTACATAATAAAAATTATACTATTTTACAACAACCTTTATTGAATGTTCCCGAAAAGTGTAACGTAAAAACATTTTAAAACAAACCGGTACCTGATCAAAAACCACACATTGTGTTATGAGATAGCTTGTTTTACGTTTATTATTTACATAAAACGTAAACAGTAATATGTTATTGTCTAGGTGCGCAACGGGCGAGTCGTGGCCCAACATAATGTTGGCGTGCCTGAAGCCGGCCAAGTGTGACAAGGAAGCCGGCAAGCCTCCCGGCGAGGAATGCGGTAGCACTCTTGCCTATGCGTACTTTGTATCATTTATTTTCTTCTGTTCGTTTCTTGTAAGTATTAACGTTTTGGTTAAAATACTTGGATATCAATAATGCTATCGTGTAAACTACAGAAACTATCGCGTGTTTAGAATAGCGCTCGATTCGTATTTTAAAGGGAAGTTAGTAGAGAGGAGTTTTGATAAAATACTGCCATAAAACAAGGAATTATAATTTGTACTTTGATTAGATACTAATAAATTACTGTGTCTATAGTTTATACAGGATTTAATTATTTTGTCAAAGTAGATTTTTGAGAGTTCCAAAAAATTTAAATTTAAATCTCGTTACTTAACTATTTCATTTCAGATGTTGAACTTATTTGTTGCTGTTATTATGGATAACTTCGACTACCTGACCAGAGACTCGTCTATTCTGGGTGCGCATCATCTCGACGAATTTGTTAGAATATGGGCTGAATACGATCCAAATGCCACGTGAGTTTCTGACGTAGTATTTTCACGTTTACTCAAGACAAGAAGAACGTAAGTCGTGTTAAAAAAAAAATCTTATTTTATCAACTGATTTCAGCGGAAAAATTCACTATACAGAAATGTATGATATGTTAAAAAACATGGACCCACCGCTGGGGTTTGGCAACAAATGTCCGAATAGATTAGCGTACAAGAAATTAGTGAGAATGAACATGCCATTGGACGACGAGGGCAAGGTGAATTTTACTACAACGCTATTTGCCTTAATTCGAGAAAATCTGAACATCAAGATGAGAACAGGTATGAAATATTTATAATGATTAAAACGTTTGCATATTTTGTGTAATAAAAACATGGAATAATTTATAATAAACGGCAGTTGGTTGAAGTTAACGATATTAGAACGAACCGAAAGGCATCATCGTTGACAGATCAACGGTGTTGCCAGGCTCTAATACATTTTACGTGTTTTAATTAAGTATGTATCACTTAAATTTTATTTGTAAGCTATAAAATATATTTATCTACAAAGAATTTTAAAATTTTAAATGCATTTTATGTTCATAAAAAATAAATGTGTTACGTTAATAGCGGCGGAAATGGATCAAGCAGACGAGGAGTTGAGAGAAACGATTACACACATCTGGCCACTGCAGGCGAAGAAGATGTTGGACTTGCTGGTGCCTCGAAACGACGTACTCAACACAGGAAAATTGACTGTAGGGAAAATTTATTCGGCCCTCATAATTATAGAGAACTGGAGAACCACACAGTTCGGCAAAATTGCACCGAAGCGCCCTCCGGTGAGCTCCCTTCATGTATACTCCAACAAAATGCACAGTATTTTTTTAACCTTTGTTCTATCAGTTCTCGACTAATTAATTACGTGTTGATTACTTAATGTAGGTTATTAGATTTATGTGTGAAGCCAGAGTAAATCCGTGTGGCTAAGTTTGTCAAACGTAAGTCAATGTACCTTTATTGTATCTTGAGCCAAATGTAACTATATGTGGTTAGGTATTGTTATCTACACGGCTAAAGTAGTGTTTGTTAATTGTCCTTTACAACTCCCTGTGTTTAGTTTACAATTTGAAACACTATAGTTAGTTATAGAGTTGGTTGTACTGTCTTCCTGTGGTTGTATTGTTGTGTAAATCGACGTTTCTAAAAATCGTTTCTCTCTTTCCTGTGGAATTTGTTGAAATAATTGGCATCTAGTGTGCATTCACTGTACCGAATGTAACAACAATACAGAATCACTTTAGCGAAATCGACTCGAACGAGTCGACTATATTGGTGGTTTACTTTTCAGGCATTCAACGAGAATAGCCCTACGGCCAATCAGCCGGTAGTATTTATTATTATATGGAACGAAACTATTTTTCTTGCACTTAAATAGTTTTTTTTTTATTATTATTTAATCATTAACTACTTCGCATCGTGTTTAAGTAATTATATCTCTTAAGAAATGGCGATATAACGTTATATCAGTCCGAATGACGCGATAGTTTTGGTTTTCTTAGATTTATTAAAGATATTTTTTTTTAGTTAGACTAGAATAATTTTAATTAAGCACACTAACTTCTAGTTTAACAAAATATGTGCTTCAAAGCGCATTTCGTTCAAGTTCCTGAGAGGGCTTCGTAAACCACAACAATAGTGATCTGTCCTATAGTTGCAAAACAAGTAACAAGTAGAGGTGTGTCCGTGTTGATGAGTTGTAAGCAACTTAGATGTAGTTTGTCTTACCGTAGTAGATTTGTTTGTCTATCCCCTGTGTCGTCTCGTATATCCACGTATCTCCCGCTCCAACTAGACTCCCTTTTTTATTCGTTTTGCCCGAACATTTTTTGTGTGACTCTTTCTTCCTTTAGGAATTGTGCATGGTTGTCTATCGAAATCATTACCTTTCAATGAACTGTAATTTTTAATGTGTTACATTTGTAATGTTTTAATATTCCTTGGTTTTATTACATTTCGGCTCAATCAATACCATATTAGAAGCCTGATGTGTTCAATTGAACGTGATAATAATACGCTTTATGCTACGGTTCTTTTTTGCCTTTTATACATACATACATACATGAATATATTTTGTATCATAGCTTCAACGATAAAGGAATCATGATTTTCAAGTCTGCGCATGCTGGAGACGTCGCGACGATATTTTTAAATTTAAATTTCTTCTATTACAAAAATATTTTAACGCAAAAACAACAAGCTCGCTGACAAGTCAACCGCCTCTGGCTTCAATCTTTTTATGCACAATCTTACGCACATCGATATACCTACCTTACAAATATGCTTATTTTTATACTTATTTTACTATTTCACATTACGAAGGAAAACTAATCTTTACATTTTACTTGTTTCTACGTATACTTACAGAACATAATTACCGACATGCTGATACATCTAAAATTAACATATATATTAGTTATTTTCTCAGATCTCAGGTAGCCGCATTCATCTTCACACACAACAAAATACTTCTCTTTGTTCTACTTGTTGGATAATGCCCACTCGTTGGAATTCTGTTTACACAACAATTACACAAACATAATTATACTCGAATAGAACTCCAGCGTGGACATGATGACATGATGTATGGGATTGCGCAGACTCATGTAGGCTTTAGTCGGTAGAGGGTTGCGAACTTGCGATTGGGTTGTCTATAAAATAGTATAGTATGTGACATGAGGTTGCGCAAGTGTTAGTGGGGGGTACGTGACGTGGGAGTGCGTGGTGCAGAAGGCGTCCTTGTTTAACTGCCTGATGGACGTGGCTGCGGGGCTGGGCCCGGGCTCCCGCACCGGCTCGCTCAGCCACGAGGGCCCGGGACAAGACGTTCATCCGGAAGACATGCACACCATCGCCAACCTCGCGAGACGTTCGAGCATCCGAAGATCTTTCAAGTGAGTGTTTCTATAACATTATCGTTTTTCCTACACGTGTGTTAAACCGTAATAGATCTAACATTGGTACCATTTTTACAATACATATTCCAAACAGCCCCCATTTAGTTTAATGTTTTTATGCATAAGTTATAAATATACTGTTCACTTATTTATACAAAGCCTGACCATACTGTATAGATACATCCTCATAATATATTAAATGTCCTTTTCCTTTGTTTCAGGAACAACAAAAAGGTGAATACGTTTGGTGAAAGGATAAAAGTATTATTGTTGTTCTTTATAAATAAACATTTCTTGTTTCGTGTAACCCTTCTTGCCAACAAAGCATTGATTTAAGGGAGTTTAACAAAGTAATTTCTAGTTTCAAAATCGGAAACATTGTTAAACTCAAATTAATATATTTGGTATAAATGTCAAGTGTCTATTTAACAAGTTATTCTTTATATGGGTGTGTCCCGTAGTAACCAACGCATTTAATGTATTTGTTTTAATATAGGTAGTTGGTGTTGTATTTATGTTAGAAATGTTGTTTCGATGTTTTGTCACTAAGCAGGTCTTAGGATAATATTGTTGTTGTTACATATTAGCTGTTACACTAATCTTTGATATTATTATTATTCTAGGCAGAGCTTAAAGGAAGTTATTAAGGGCCTTAGGCCCGGTGTATTAATTAAATAGATTGTGCTGTATCCAAACTATTTTTTGAGAGTTTACAGATGGTTGTTGATACTTAGGTAACATTCTCAGTAATATACGTTTATTTTCCTATTGAATTTTGTAGAAGGAATTGTAACAGTTTTTATATATACACTTATTATTTACGTGGAGTTTACTAGTGTATGATTTATGGTCTAATGTTTGTGTAATAACATGAGTATTTCGGGTTATTCTTGTGTATATGTTGTTATTAGACACAGCACTGTCACAGTCAGTACCCACACAGAAACATTAACATTACAGCCACGACCATACTAACGAATTGACATCATACATATATAAAATTACGAAGCCACATTAGGGCATGATGTTGTTCAATAAGGCATGATAGTAACAAAATGTCCAGCATGTACCGTTTAGAATATTGACAAGTGTAGATCTTAGCGGGCGTCATTGGTAAGTACGAATTGATTTATAAGCGATCACCGCAAATGCACGGTTTGCCGCATGAATACGATGCAATTCACATTTTAGATGTTATGCGTTACTTTTCAGTTTGTAATGTTCATTGATTTTGTAAATATGGGACAGTAACATCTATCATATGAGTTTTGCGCGATTAGTGACCGGCTCCTTGTTTGATGTCGGTTTGAACTGAACGTCGGTTTTAGGTGTTGGAATTGGAAGAGGGTGCGTCGAGGCATCCTTCAATGGAGTCGTTAGACGATGGAAAGTTGCAGCCGCCTCACACGTACCAGAACGGACACCAGGGGAGATCTTCCAGCTTGAGGTGATTGAAACACTTTGCTAAAATGTTCAAAGAGCTCGCTTGAAAGGAGTACTACTGAATTATTGCCTTAAGTTCTTACTCCATTCGTTTTTTGTGAGTGCCGCTCCTGGGTATAGAACCTTAGTAATGCGGGAGGTTCGGGGCTTGTTTCGCCACGTTGATCCAATGCGGACAGACGGAGTATTTATTTTATTATTATCACAGTGTTTTTTCTTCTGCCAGTATTTTTGATATATTTATTTGTGATTTTCTTACATGTTTGTTTTGTTATGTTATTTTTGTTTTATAGCGACATCTACTCGTACGTGTTGACCGACACGAGAATAAAGGTTATCTTTAACGGTATGTCCAAAGAAATACAACTACCCAACCGACTAATCAATTCGGCAACTAAATTTATTACAGACTAACATATTGTACAGGGATATTACGAAGCATGCTTGCATTTGACAAACAACTTCTACGTTTATTTAAGTACCTACAAAAATCTGCGCATGAAGATCTAAATATACCTACAATGTAAATCTCAATAGTTATGAAATTATAATTGAAAATAGTCTTTAGGGTCATGCAAAGTCTATTGCGATCGACGAAAGAAAACTCGCTTTCTATCAGGCGAAACAGCGAAGAAACGCCTGACTGTTAAGAATTATAAAAACAGCGAGAATTTCAAATTAAGACTAACGATATTACAGACGAACGCCGAGTCCGCGGCGGCGTCACTACGGCGGCTACCACCACGACATCGGTTTCTCCGACACCGTCAACAATGTCGTTGAAATAGTCAAGCACGAACATCAGCGGCACGGGCGGATACATCACCGGGCGCCTCATCATTACCATCCGCATGGTAAGCCCCCTTCCACAAACTAGTTGTACGGCTGCGATACGAAACAAAACAAAAAAACAATTAACATACTATTTATGTGTTTAGGTTGTAAATCTACCGATATTGTAACCTGTAAATATTATAATGCATCTCTATCGGCAGATTTAACTACGTCAGCTTCAAGCTAACGCAAACTAACATAAGTGCATTCTATGATACTATTGCCGATTGTGCCGCATTCTGTAACCAGGGCTTATGTTTAAGTTAAGTCTTCGCCGAATTATATTATATTATTATTATAACCATTTATATGCATATAGAGTTTGTTTATTTTCAAAACTATTTTTACTTTGATTCTTCTCCCTCTTCTTGGTCTTGTTCTATTTCATTTAGATTATTTTTCAACCAAACAGTTTTGCAAACATTTTTCTTCTCATAAAGGTACTCTGAAAGTTTTGTGAGAAGATGGGAGGTGTAGCTTACTATAGTAGCTGTAGATACTCATATTCTGTAGTTGTAGCTATAAGGTATACAGTGAGCAAAGCCTTTGCGTGAAAAGTGATTATGTTCATGGTACTAGTTATAGAATGTATAATTATATCCTAGCTGTATTAAATTTACCGAAAGGCTAGTTATGTAAAATATATTCCAGTAGTAAAAACCTGGCTATGTTCGAACACCTGTTGAATAGTATTATCCATATTATACTTATATACCTACCATCAGGTTTATATACTTTAGATATAAGTACATTACATATTGGCATTTTAAACTAAGCGGAATAGCAT
>DWDX01003843.1:0-12522 GCA_018245675.1 Agara michaeli
AATTTAAGGCGCGTTCAAATCTGTAGATTGTTATTGATATTTTATATCGACAAATAAAATTAATGGGATATTTTTTTTCATTTTATTCTAATATTTGAAAAGATCGTATATTTTGCGTACGATTACGAATATGCGATCGTACATCGTACCAAAGTCAAAAAGGTCGTATAAATACTATTTAAATCGTATGGTTGGCAACGCTGGAGCACCGCTGCAATTTTCACGTGCCCTTAGTAGTGATGCCCGCCAACAACATCACTATCGATAATTACTGTTGTGGTACAAAACAGTGAAACGTTATGAAGAAAAAGGTTTTCACTGCCAATTATAACTGATTTTAGCTATGTACATTTTTATGATGAATAAAGCTTTTGTTTACGGGCATTTTTCTCTTCCCGATTTTGATTTTCAATACTTCCTAAATGTTTACTTCTCTGTAATATTATTTGACGAAGTGTTGCAATATTTGTGTTACGTATTTCATTTCAAAATAGCATGAGTCACGAATTTTGCAAAGAAAATCTCAATTATGGTTTATAAATATTGAGACTAAAAGACAAACTAAAATTTATTACGTTAAAAGTTTTTTTTAAATGAATATTAAAAAAATATAAGTCAATGCGTACGACAAATAATTATTTCCATCTATCGATAAAACTTTATACATCTCTATCTCGAAAAGAGGTAGTCTAAAGTAAAATGGTATGCTTATTGCATCATGTATTATTGTTATCATAGTTCATTTTAGCATGGCTAAAGATTGTGCCTAAAACTGAAATATTTTATTTTATGCTAAGAGTACTAAAGTACTATGTATTAGTTTTTAGCAAAAAGAAATACTTATTAACTGTACAGCTATCCACGCACTAATTAAATACTTTTTTGGACGATACACGCTAATAACGACACGAGATCTTTTCCCGCCTAAATTGATCCTGCAACGTCAGCTCAAGGTAACCATATTATTGGAATATCATTGAAGTCACTGTGTACTAAATTTTGAATCGATTTCACAAGGAAAAGCTGCTCATATTCTTTGAACAACTAGAAAAGAGCTGATAACCTGTAAACTGCTGAACCGATTTTTATAACAGATATCTAAGAAATTAAACTAAATACCTACTTTATTTGCATACATGTGGTCGTAGTTGGCGTACACCACACTTCAACATACTTCTTAACTTGCCACACTAGCATGCAACTTACGAATTTTATTTAATTTATTAAAGTTACAATTGTATTAAATTAAATTACATAAATTATATCATCCATCCAGTACATCAATTTCGCAGATAGGCTGCAAAATTTCAGAACTCTAGGTTCAGCGGTGTCCGCTGTAATTTTTAGCCAGTCGTTTGAAATGATTCAGAAAAAAAATATTAAGCATTATATAATTTCACTGTACAGACTATTTTATTTACAAATGATACATAAATAAGTCCATTCATTGAGAGTATTCGTTTAATATTTCAAAAACATGAGGAAACAGGTATATTTTCATATTTCTCCCCCAAACAGCATCTAAGTGGTTGAATCTCTTATACTGTAACATACGGTACTCAACGACATTACGGAGACCCTCGCGAAGTAAGCTCACGTCTTTCACACTCGAAATCCCATCGTTCTCACCGAACAGCATCGCCACTTTCATTGTCACATTATTCAAATCGTATTTAGGTGGATATTCAGATTTGTATAAATTATTATTTTTTACACTTCCATAATCGAATTGTGCAAAACATTTGTTTATCGCGTTCTGTGACAAATGCTTTATGTTTTTTCTCGATGTTCCTGTTGGATAATGCGGTACCACGACACCCAAGAATTCTGGCTCCAATTCATCAGGATCACTTCCATCTACCACGAATAAAATTCCACGAGCACAAATTGTATATCCGACTTCATGATCAGAACATATTCCTTCCTCAAAATCTTTGGCAATAGATTGATCACCAAATATTTCTTCTTGTCCTATGCTTTCAATAAAACGAATGACAATTGGAGATAAATTAATGAGTGTTCTGATGGCGGGTTTTGGATTTATGAAAAAGCATACAGGTGATATTGCAATAAGAACCTTAATCTTTTCATTGTATTCTGGTTTAATCGATCCAAGAACGTAAAATATGGTATTCCCTTGAGAGTGGCCGACAGCGCTCAGACCGGTTTGTCCGGTTTTATCCAAAACAGTGTCAATTAAAGCGGGTAAATCATATGCACCGGATTCGTGAAAACTGAAATCCCAAAATTTTTTATCTGTATCCGGATCCAGAGCGACGTGTCGCCTTGAATATCGATTGCCTCGGGAGTTCCCCGCCCAAACGTCGTAGCCTTCGTTCGCGAGAGCCACGGCCAGCGAGCCCTTTCCTCGAATGATGAAAGTATCGGCGGAATCAATGATTCCATGCATCAACAGCACCGGCCTAGTACTGTCTCCGATGATATGAAATAATTTCAATATGTACCCATCTTCAGTAATCACATCGTATTCTTCAACTGCATGTCCATATTTCTTTGCAAGCGCTGTGAAGTTCAATTTTCCATCTTCAGGTATCGTTCTCTGTAGGAACAGTTGCCAGCTACACGGGATACACACACCGACAATAAATACGACTACTGGGACTCGTCTGCCGCACATGGCACAGATAGATTTTTACTTAAGTATTTGTAATGATGAATCGTTCTCGCGCGTTGTGAAGCAAAATGAAACAAGTAAAACACTCCCAACGTGTAGACTAGAGCCTAGTGATTAGACGTAACGCGAAGTGTTTATGATTATTTTAACTTGATATTGTATAAACTAAGCGGAAAACATAAAGACCTTGGCACAGAACAAGTCAAAAGATCGCATCTTATGAAAACGTAAATCATAGGAGCTGCTGAAACATTAGAAATTTTCTTATCGATTTATTTTTAAATGAAAGTTTTTGTTTCCCACTGTTGGGCCAGGGTCGCGCTCAAACCTGGCGGGAGGTCTGGAGCATACTACCACGCGGGTTCACGGCGGATTGACGGAGATAGGGGCTCGTAGCCCACTCCGTCTGGCGGATTGTTTAAACTTGCATTTCGGGCTTCGACAAGGTTTAATAATTATTAAAGTGTCCAGCTTCTAAGTGTGGAAGCGCTCCACAGCAGTCACGAGCAATCGCAAATTTCAGATCGCTTGCAATCTGTAACTCGTCGAGACTACGGACTCTTGGCATTGCCGCAATCGAAATACATAAAGTCAATACATAAATTATATTAGATCTTTTGTAACTATTGATATGGCGCTGATGAACACGCAATGTGGTCACGGTCTCGTAACCAGGAAGCTAGTAAAGTAGCTTCATGTATGCATATAAAATTAATGTTATGTTAAATAGCAACGCTAAGGTCAACACAGCGATACAGATGTCAGTTATCTACACGAATATTATAAAGAGCGAACATTTGTTCGTTTGTTTGTATTGAATCATTCAAAAAACACAATCGGTTTTCAAAATTTCTTCACCGATAGAATTTATCTATATTTTAATTTCCTAAATTTAATTTCCTTGGATCCTTACGAAAATTATAATAATGTAAGCCAAGGGAGGGAAAATGTGCCTATGGAAGTCAGTTTTCGGCGTGCGCTGCGTAAACTTGGCGGTTGGTTGGGAAGGTTATAGGGCAACATATAGGCTGTTTTTATCCCGAAATCCCCTCGCTATCAAAATCTCCGCGGGCAACAAGTCGTGTTTTATAATTCGGATATAATTCTAACATTATGTTATTATGGACGAAGACATCATTAACGACTTATGAAGGTATTTTTAACACAGTAGGCACACTATGAACAAGGTTGCGCTATGGCAGCAGCATCTTGACACCTATTTGTGTAATAAAATGCAATATGTATGTAAGTATCAGGTAACGAACGTTAAGCCTAAAACATAAGTATTTTTTCTATTCTCAGAGCTATCTTAGCTCTCAGAGAGAGAGTTAGAACTTCAATATTTTATTCTAATATAATATAATAAAATTGAAGTATCTGTTATTATATAGAAAATAATGGTTTTTTACTAAATACGTTGAAAATCTTCAAATTTTTGTGGATCCGTCTATTCATTCGGGTAATTTCCGAGAGGATTTGACCGATTTTAGGGGGTTTTCACGAGCAGATAGCCCACGTTATATTTTATATTCAATAAAAAATAAAATATGTAGATATAATAGTAATGAAAAATATTAAAAAGCTTTTAACGTTGGTCCACAAAAATATTATTACATCTAACTCATTAAAAGTCCTCTAAACTTACCGAGGGCAGCTAAAACGAACACCATCCAGCCCGGACACATATTTACTAAATATTCTTTTTAACGATTGACCCTTAGTCTCTTCCATCAACAACTAACACTTACACAATTTTTATTCCAATAAATATGCTAAAAGAGGTAATTTTTTCACTTCATCGTCTATTACACTTAAAAATGCTGATGATTTAAATAACGTGTAAGTAGGTAACAAATTTCGCCATAATATATTGAAGTAAGTATGCACAAATTGTTTACTAGGTATAGCACTGTTTACTAAACAGAGCCGCCTTTTTGTGTGAATTTAAGGTAAAATTACGAGGATCTAGTACAACTACATACTAGTCCTACAAGTATGAATAACCTTAAGATATTTTGCATTAATAAGTAAGACTCTTGCTGTATTTAAATAGAAAACTTTTAGGTGCAACAAAAATACTTTAAAAAAGGTGTAGTTAACTATAGAACAACAGGTATATAATGCCCAGTGCCACTCGTAAGATGCGGTGGATAAGAAATAGCCCACGTTCAGAAGTCCGCCCCGAGTTTACTCTTTCGATTTTCAATACAAAAAAGGCATTTATGAAATGACTTCCAGGCTTCAATACCTTAAGATTTGAATAACACTAACTAGTTTAATAAAATTAATTATACCCTACATGCAAACAATGTTGTAAAGTAAATTCAGTTCTATCAAACTTGGCTACATTGCATTATAGTTTAAGGTGTGACTGAATACTCAACAAAATAACAGGTATTCAGCAATAACCGTGTAAATTCAGACAAATAATAGTACTTCAAAAATGCACTCTCCATCATTGTGACACTGTTATTGTGCACGCCGCTTTACGTTAGGCTGCTCTTAATAGACACAAATATTTTGATTAACTAACTCGTTCAAACTAAGGTCAAAGAGGTAATTAATTTTGATTTAAAAAAAGAAATCGTGTTAATTAGACATAAATATGTGCATCCATTATCACGTTATATAGTTAAATATGTATGTATGTATTTTTTTTATTATATTGTCTTGCGTTTGGCTCCATTTGATGTAAATAAAGTGCAGTCTAACATGTAGCAGCTTGCCCAAAAAATGCGTATCATATTAGTTCTTTTTCTTGTTTTGAATAATACCAGGTCCCACGTATCGGGAAGCATGTAATAATAACTGTCGAGACTCTCAAAACGAGACACGCAATAACCGTTCAGACTTACATGAAGTGCAGGCCATGGTAGGGAGTCGAGAAGCTTTAGTATAATTTTTTTTCCGTGCAGTTTGGGCCATGAACGAGAAGCCGGCTAGGGCGATGAGCATGTTGCGCGGCCGCAACGCCACTATCGATAAAAACAAATAAGTCTTCGAAGGCAGGTGCAGGTATCTTTTCTAATATAATAAAACTTGTTACATTCTAAACTTTTGTACTTATAGTTCTTTAATACATACACACCTAATTAATAATTTATTTCAAATCATTATTATTCTCATTTTGTTAAACATGTTGTTTTATTTCTTTTTCTTTCATTTTTATCGCAATCCCATATAATGACAAAACTAAATACACTATCGACAACGCTTATCGACAACAATAATGCGCATCACTATGCCCGCTTATGAGGCCCGCGAGTGGGAGGGAGAACAAAATCTCGCTTCACCGCTCCGACGTTTTATGACGCGAACTGCACGGAGAAAAAAATGAAGCTATACTTCATACGTGTTCATTATTTACGAAGAAATGACAAATATTTCATAACAATAGGTGTGTTACTAACGTTAACGTTGAACGTAATCTACGTTGTACAAAGGGTAGACAAGTAAAAAAGACACGTTAAAATATTGCGTTTAATAATAATAATAATACAAGACAAATCTCATGGCACCACGTAAAGGCACTGAATCACTCGACATTATAATAACTACGTATATACAAAATAATTGAAGGCGACATCAAAATGGCGGCCATTACGAATATATTTAAAAACCAATTCGCCGTTCTACTATCTACAAATAGAATTTAATAATCTTGGGTACACGAATCAAATCGGCAACAATAAATCATAAGAAAAAATGTTAACATTAATACCAATACATACTTATTATATCCACATTATTTGCAGTCTTCCACAGACAATAACGGATACATAACATAAACAACATTAGGTTTTGTGGCTCTCAGCTTGTAAATAAAATATTTGTTTTTTCATCTATAATTGTATACCCGAAGATCGTTTTTTATGTTCATATATTGTCTTTATTATTCCCTTCGGTCTTTATGATAAATATTTGTTTCACTCAAAGTCATTAATTAATATTTCCTTTGTAAGTTACAAAAAAGGATTTGTACGTTATTATTATGATTACTATTAGTGCGTTGGTTCTATTAAAATGTATAATAGTGACATTTCAACTTTAGATTGTTAATATATCAGTGTCTTCGTGTTTGTGATATACATACGACGTATATTAGACGAATACTTAACTCCTTTTGTTTGTTTCTCAATTAAAACTAATAAACCACTAGAAATCCATTCATTTCAACAAAGCACTAATACGAAAATTAATCGAAAAATAGCAAAGTTCACATTTTATTTAATGCATTACAATTAAAAAATATAATAACAAAATAAAACTCTTATAGTTACCGTTTAATAATAATTAGCATTAAAACTTCCAATGAATAAATTAATAAGGTACTTTTAACAGCTATTTAATATAATGCTCTCCCCCCCCCCCCCTCCCTCCGAGGGCAGCGCGGGGACGCGATTGTGCGCTGATCAAATTTATTTCACATTCGCATCATTAATTCGCTAACAATAAAACCCCCGGGACCAACGACAAGAGCCAGCGTCGATCGTTAACGTTATCCCCGAACGCCGCTGCGGGTGGGGCGGGACCGTTACAAAATACTATCATTCACAACATACTAAAATACTTGTTGTGATGTCAGTCATTTCGATATGCGACTGCGGGAAGTATCTCCTGCTTCTGGCCATCACACGTTGTATACGTGCATGCTGATCTGTAACTACTTTGTTTCAATTATACTTGTACAGTCCTATAAGGGTGGTGACAAACTTCACTATGCTTTAATATATCCATTTATCTATATTAACGGCCATTGCACGCATATTGTTTCTTTCCATACGTTCATAGCATATCTACGGTTAGCTTTAAATGGTTCTAAAATCGCCTTTCAATATAACAATGTAAATTGTAGTAAAATTTCATTTTACTTGTAATACGACGATTTAAAAAAATTGTATACATATTACAGAAATGTCATCATCGTATTTCGTAAATTTGTTCATAATACATGACAAATATTAATAATGGTCAATAAAGGCACCGCCTCGCGCACTGTATGAGAATACCATTCGCCGCTAACGAATGTAATCATATCAATATTGTGATAAATGCATGCTTTCTTCATGAAAACTACGTTTCAAAAATTATATCTCACCAAATTCCGTAGAAAGAGTGAAGTAAAAGGTACATGTATAGAATTTAATACTTTTTAAATACTTACAATAACAATTAAAGTTAAAATATAAACGGAGACTATGTTAAACTTTCTTAAGTACATAAAGTTGTATAACAATTAACAATTATTGGTGGTTGAGTTTCTGTGATATTTCATTTATATTGTTAATATTTTAGTTGTCAATGTAGGTAATGGGAACTAGTTACATAGACATCGACGCCGCATCGTCGGCGGGCGGCAGCACTATCGCCGCGGCTGTGCGTCCGTGTGCAGTCCACACAACTATGGTGTAATACGAACGGTATGTGGGGTCGTCCGGCGGGGTGGTTCAGGCGCGCGCGGAGGCGGGGTGGTAGGTGATAACGTTGTGCGCGTGCGTGAAGGGCGGCGCGGCGGGCGCGCTGTCAGCGGGCGCGGCGGGCAGCTGCAGCGCGCGCGCCTTGCCGCCCAGCGTGCAGCGCGTCGTGGCGCCGCTCTCCACCTCCACGGCCAGCTCCGCCCCCGTCAGCCTGGCGAAGTACACGCTACATCATCTAACCTGTCTCATCTCTCCCGTCTCTTTCAACTGCTCGAAATGAAAATAAATCACCGAATATATGAAATGTCCCTTCGGCAGAGGGTCCAGAGCTATACATAGCCACATAGAGGCTGTACAACCTAGATAACCAGTGCTTATAAATTTTGTGTATTAAAACAGTGTTTGGGTTTTAGGCAGACTATCTGCATCTATATGCTAATCTGACTGGATTGGTGAACAACCAAAGTCGGCTGTACCATAGATACTTTTAATTCCGTCTGTGAAAAACTTTGGGGTCCGTATTCCCCTAGCAAGCTAAGCTGTAAGCTATAAGCTTACTGCCGATCTATACTTGAGGTCTAAAGACATGACTGGAAGTAAGTCATATATAGAAGAGAAAATATTTGAATAATGCTCACATGTTATATCTATTGGCCATAACCCCCACCAGTTCCCCGACCAGGTCCGGGTACGCCGTGCTGGGCTCCGGCTTGGGGGGCACGAGACCGATGACCAGGTCGTTCCGCGCGGACGGGATGCTGATCACCACCAGTTGCGCGTCAGAGCTCATAACGCGTACTGCACCCACCTGCACAAAAATAAAACAATGTGTGACCAAAATAGGACGATAAACGATGAATTTTGATATTAACAAAGTCTACTTTGAATTCATTAACACGCAATAAGAAACATATTTCCATTGACTTACCTCCGTGATAGACGTGGGTTTTTTCAAAGGTTTGAACGTATTCGCGTCTAGCTTATACAGGGCGGAGTCGGTGATGAGTAGACATCTTTCCGCCATTTTGTTATAGCGGTTGAATTTGTAGATCTTACACGAGAAGAGCGGTTTGCCGATGTTCTGGGACTTCTGTAGCCCAGCGATCACCGACTGGTACGTAGCTGGAGACAGACGCATGCATTAGTTAGGATTCAAGCTCGGTATGATGATTAATATTGTAATATTGTATTGTAAGTGTTCGCAAATTTCCGAATTATGTATTAACTTCGGCTTTGACCCGTATGATCCTAAAATGTTATCTCGAATAGCTAGGTCTGAATTTATATTCAGCAGTAATTACACGGCCATGTGTGTTACCTGCCCTGTGGTTGTAGTGTTCGATCGGCAGGTAGTCCCCGCGCCACGTGCGCGGCGCCCCCCAGCGCGCTCGGCGGGAGCGCAGCGCCGCGGCCGCGGCCACCTTGAGGCGCAGCTGCGGCCACTGGTCGCGCGGCACGGGCCGCAGCAACAGCAGCGCCCGCCAGCGCCGGTACGCGGCCTGCAGCAGCGCCGCCGCCGCCGCCGCACCGCGCGGGGCCGCCGGCCAGCGCCGCACCAGCCCCGCGTGGCGCTGCAGCTCGGCCTGCAGCTCCGTGACGTACCGCCGGAACCGGTACCGTCTGTCGCAAGTGCATACGTTACGTGCGCGTTCTACGGTCACGTATTCAATTTTATCTTCCAGCGGTACCGCGCTTTACCAGTCAAAAAAAACTGTTAACTAAATTAAAAAATAACTAATATCTGAATTAAAAATTTCAATAGAACTAACGAACTACGAAACTCACTTCCAAGCATTAAATATAACGAAAGCTGCCTTCATTTTCTTGTAGCGCATGCGAGCGATGGTCCCCCTCCACAGCTTCTGCAGCAACACCACGATGGACGGGATCAGCTCAGCGCGCGCCGCTTCTAGCGCGTGGATGGTTTTGGCACTCCTGGATACATGAGGACAATTGTAATCAATGAATCGGTTAGCTAGATAAGGAGCTCTTACTTTTTCAAAAAACAATTTATCCTGCAAATAATAACAACAAATGTGAACGACCATACCTGATGAACAGTTTAGTGTGACCGTACTGCACGTCCGTAACTGCGAGGTCCCTCAGGAGCACCATGACGGCATCCTGTCGGATACACATACATGGTGTTACACACTCGACAATTCAACTCCAGTGGATCCAATTTGGGTATCAATAACAGGGGTACGGATGGGGCCGGTACGTAGCGCGGCGGGCGGCACCTTGTCGGAGGCGCCGCGGAAGTTGGGCCACGTGTACTGCGAGAGCATCTTGTAGCGACGCAGGCAGCGGTCGTAGCGCAGCCGCGCCGCGAAGCCCGCGCGCCGCACGCGCACGTTCTCCACCAGCCCGAGGTACGCCACCTGGTGCCGCACCTGCGCACCACACAAACACTCAATAACAAACAAGTGCAACCTTGTTATTAAAAATAAAACTCCTTGCATTGCTTGAAACTTAATGTGTTTGTTACTAGTTTGAACAGTCTTTCATACGAATGAAGTACTTTACTATGCGAATAGTAATTTATTCTTTGTGAAATCAAGAGGGCTAATCCCGAAATTGGAAGTATACATTACGTGCATTGTGGTCCAATCAACTTTGGGAGCCACTGAAATATACTTTATCAACTTTAATAATTTACACGTTAAAGGTATTAAAATGGTGATAAATGAGGATATTAACCAGCTGGTCGTCCCAGATGGCGGGCGTCTGCAGCGGGTTGGGCTTGACGCAGCGCACGTAGAAGGGCTCCTTGGTCTGCAGCCCCGCCACCAGCGCCGCCATGGAGCTGCGGAACAGGCTCGCCGCCGACGGGGGCCGCTTCGACGTCTGCGGGACCACCCAGCCGTTAGTATGTAACTGTCCATTTATTCATTTACCCTCTATTACAGGACATAATATCTTTTATATATGATATAACAATATATATATTGCCAGAATTTATCTCAAAATCAATGCAACGCTGAGCGCAGCTACGAATGAAAATTGACATCGTAACGAGCTCAGTATCAGTTAGATGTTCGTATGTGAACGGCGGCTAGCGACCTTCTGTATGTGCGTGGCGCCCTCGGGCCACATGGCGGCCAGCGAGCGGTTGCGCGACGCGTGCAGCAGCCGCTTGAGGTCCTGCCACAGCCAGTCCTTGTTCTTGTCCATGAAGCCCGCCACCGAGTACGTCACGGCGCCCGCGTAGTGCCTGCAACCCACGTGGCCCTACTCACTTACTCGTTGTTACGTAGCTTATACTACTGCAGTAAGCAACGGGAAATTTGGATCATGAATTGCTTTATAGGAACCCAAAAAGGAAGGATGTTTTGATGTTTCACCTCTGAAGAAATCAAAAAGAGGTTTATTATTTGTTTGAAAATCCCCAGATTTGAAGCGAAGCCGCTGACAACGAGCTGATAATATTATATATTATATTTATACATACGAAAGAACATTGCACGAACATAATTTCAAAATGTACAAAATCGTTATATAGTCATGTATCAGTCACACTGACGACGGTAACGTCAACAACGATGTACACTTACGTGATTCTGAAGTCGACGCGATGCTTGAGCTTCTTGTCGGCGGGCGACAGTTGGCGCGACGTGTAGTGCTTGTGCGTGCCGAGCCGCTTGTCCATGGCCTCCAGCAGGCCCTCGTCTGTAATCTGACCGCGGCCACCGTTAGCACTTCATCGCGCGGGACCGGCGATAGCCAAACCGAGTTACCACGCGCTCATTCATTTTTAATCACCTCGCAGGTGAGGGGGCACGGCCGCGGTGGTACACGTAACGAAATTCAACAGAAAAGACTATTTCGTCTCGTTACAACACAAATTCGGGACAGTTTTGCGAATGACCACAAAGAGTACATTATGGGGGTAGGACAGATATTTACATATTTATTAACTAAAATTGACGGAACTAAACAACACTAACATAGTCATACAGTTCTGTTGGAAATTGCAGATATCCACATACTTATAACTCTCGTCAGAATAAAAAAATTGGCATTTCAAATTACTCCATGTGTTGTAACCAAATTTGATTTTAAATAAGTTCACCCTTTGTGAAAGTTACGAATAAAAATAATTGAGGAGCTCATACTACATAAGCCGACATTGAGCCACTGCTGGAATCTACCGAGACCGCCGGTACCTGCGTGGGGTTGAGGCAGGCCTCGTCCATGATGGCGATGATGCCCTGGTGCGGCGCGTCCACCAGTTCGCAGATCACTCGGTTGTTGAAGTACTTCACGGGCGTCCACTGGATGCCCTCGCGCGCGTACTCCTCCTGCTCTTGCTTCAGCACCAGCTCTGGGGAAGCGCACAACACGATACGTTTAAATACATATTTAGCATTTAATAGGTATATAACATTCGACTGACTTGACTGCCTCGTTGGTCGGGCGGTTGCTAGCGCGACTGCCGATCGGGAGGTCCCGGGTTCAAATCCCGGGTTG
>DWDX01003844.1:0-12522 GCA_018245675.1 Agara michaeli
CAGTGACACCTTTATCAAAACATGTTCGGATATTTGCAAGTAACTATTTAAACAGAAAATATCTAAGTACTACTAATATTTTACTGTATAGATCTACAATACTGTTAGTCAAGGTAGTATAAAACAGAGCTTAACGTAACAGATGTCGCCTGAATGTCAGCCAATGATTTTTTACGTTTCAACGGGTAAGTTACTTAAATATCTAATGTAGGCTATTGTAGGGTATGCATAAATCCGAACGTACCGTTCTGAAACCAAGATTCGAATTATTAAGTATAATAGGTTTAAAGTGTTTTTTATGTTAAAGTTTATGAATTATATATTTTTTAAAGATATAACCTTGTACGTAATCAATAACATCATAGTCCAAAGTCAAACATTGATCAAAAGACCAAATACTATAGGAACAAATACAAATAAATCAATATGGCGCATGTTGATATGATAAATTGACAGCTGTGTTTTGCCTTTGTACTGGCGTTACGTTTCTCTGTAATGCCTTTTTTTACATTTCTAGCTCATTAAAAACCAAAATTAAAAATGTCGAGGCCGTTCGGCAACAGTGAAAAACGATTTTCTATCGATGACGCGTTTGAGGAGGAAACTGACGAAGCCATAAAAGTGTATGGAGCGACGGGTGATAGGTCGCCTTTGCAAAATAAATACAAAAATGGAGGTGATTATCTGTCGAGGTAAGTTTAATTTTCACTATTTATTGTTTTTGCGCCGTATTTCAAGACTAAATACTTAAGCAAATCCGATTGTTCTTTGTATGAACGTGTGTAGTTCGTGACCTTTCGTAAACCATAATATCTTAGTGGGGCAAAGGCTTACGAACTGTAGTGTTAGAGCCGTTACTCGCACGCTACAAACCTACATAGCAGAAGCTCTAATTTGATCCGTGTATGTGCTAATTTTAGAGTACATCAACCTACAGACTACGGTTTCGATACCAGCTGAGAACAACAAACAAAGAAATACGGTTCTTTTCTCATTTCATTTGAAACATGTCCCATATACTTTGTCGCTAGTTATATTGCATATCGTAAACATTCTTGGGTATTAAAAGAATATCATTAGTAATTGTCAGGAATGTGATTCTAAGAGCTTACCTACACCGCTTTATATTAAATGGCCTTCACACCAGCTAATTGCATTTTATGTAACAAATATTCAAATTTGTCTAATGGAGAACATCTTCGGACCATAACATTAATGAATACCATTCAATAGTAAAGAATAAACAGATATTCAACTTAAACAGTCTTGTTGAAACCTTATTTTTTTAACTAATTCTAGTCTTTTAATGTTAATCCTGCCATGATGAGAGGTATTAAACGCCATAATCTACCAAACAGGCCATGTATTGACCTTCCTTGAGTGTATGTATGTACCTTATAATGAATAAAACAATTTGAATTTGTACAAATTCACTGGTATTTTAAAGAACATTATTAAGAATTAAGGTGTGCAGTCTGCCTCATATGTTTTTTTCCACACTGATAAAAAAACATTTTATAATCTACCATAAATAAAGTGTAAATTGACAGACTTTAGATAATTTGTAGACTGCTCCCATAAAATCTAAGGTGTGCCTGTTGCCTTAATTTCATAATTTTTTCTTCTTCGTTATTCAACTTTATGGGTCGGTTAAAATTTACAACCGAAAGGCATTAAGTCTTCATAAATTCATGAGCATTAAATGGTTTAAGTAACGGTACGTTTCAGATAATACCAATGAGAAATATTCCTAGTATTCAATGTTGAAACACTGTCATATTATTAGTCATTTGAGAACTATCTTTGAAACACTCAGTATACTCGGTATCCTCTTGTTATTGTCGGTGTTTCTCATGATTCTTGGTCACAAGAAATCTTATTGTAGTGTAGTTATGTTATTTTTTAATTAAGATATTTTTTTTATTGTGGACAGTATGTAATAGGATGATGAACTGATATTGACTGTTCTAAGTCTTAACTTAAACGGGTATACAGTAATTTACAAAATATTGTTTGATTACAAAAGATTTTTTTTACATATCAATAGCTATCCAGAAGAAAGCTATACATATAAATAGCATTTATTTATCAATTAATTAAAGAATTGCTCGGGCCACCTACAATTAATTAAACTACCCTATACATTCATTTATCTTGAATTAAAATGCAATATTCGATGAGGAATAGTGAATTCGGTGTTACAAAAAAATTACATTCAATTTTTTTTTAAATACAAGTAATATTTAAAAGTGTTTGTCTCCTTGTTGCAGTAAAACATACAAATGCACAGAAGACACCACATCGAGAGATTCAGACTCTCTCATACACGAATATGTGGAATCCTCCCAGTCTTTATACTGCTGGAATCATCCGAAAGTAAGAGAGAACTGGAAAACTGTCTGTGCAGCTGTCATACTCCTCATTGTAGGAGTAGGCCTCCTTGGCATGGGCGCTTTCGCTGTTGCCGAGCCTGAGAATGGATTACAGGGTGCTGTTTTCTTTGTAGCGGGCATGATATGTTTTGTACCTGGGGCGTATCACGTTGTTTATATATGGCTCGCCGCAAGAGGACAGCGGGGGTATGACTTCTACCATTTACCATTATTTACTTGATTTATTTTATGATGAATTCACACTTGACACGACATTTGAAATTTTTTTGTGTGAAGCAATTGAGAATTTACTTTTTCTTAATGTGATGACAGGAGTTCATTTTGACATTACTCTAGCACAGATTTATGTGTTTCGTATTAAATCCTGATTTTAAATAAGGAAGGAAAAATGACAGGAAATTTGCATTTCAATATTCCATACACAATATACAGGTAAACGTTCATAATGGAAAATAACAATAAAAGATTTGCTTTAGTAAATGCTGAATGATTTGGAACTTTGAATGTTACTAGCTAGAGTTTTGAATGAATTGGGAGTTTGAATATCACGAGGATTTGATGAATGATGCTATGCTCTCTATAATGATGTAGCTGTTTGCACTATGTAAATTGAAAAGTATCCGATCGTTGACCACAAATCGGATAAATCTATACATACCTAAAAGTAGATTGGTATTTATAATTGGAGTTGGCCTGAATGTATTCTCTGAGGTTACCACATCACCAAATGATGCAAAAGTTATCAGATCTCAGGGATTTGCAAGACAAATTAGTATAAAACACCCTGGCAACCCATAGGGCCTTAAAGCTACCCCAGAATACTGTGTGCTGCCTTTTAATAGTTTTGAATAATGTTAAAGTGCTTTTTTTTTAAGTAACAGGGGGAAATTATAAAAAAAATTGTAAACCAAAAAAGAACTTAAAAAAATGAAGTCAAAATCTAAATTATTTATACTATCTTCGTTGTGATCGTTATTGTGTTATAATTTATCTTGTAATGGACTTCAGTTATTTTAAACCTATCAATTAAGGTATTATCAATCTGTCCGTCAATCTATAAATTGTACAGAGGATTGTAAAGTTATTTGATCTATATAAAATAAGCTAGCCGTTGTAATACTAGCGTATGAATTGAATTAAATATTTGATAAATTTTGAAACTTGGAAAAAATTAATAAGCATATTTAATAAGGATTAAGAAGTGCCTAGTTTTCAAAGGACGCAGTCTTAGTTATGTTTTCATTGAATATGAATTTGTATCATGGTTACCCATATAGTTTATAATATAGCCAGATAATTAAATGCAGTTGTGTCAGCCGTCAGGAAATGGTCCATGGTTTAGACACATTCTATTATCGATTGTCACAACTGCAAACTGGGTTCCAATTTGTCAAATTATAACGTTGACTAGCAATATTTAGCATAATAGCTTATTGGCTAGCTGTTAAATTATAATTGGCTGGTAGCTTGATAATTTTTGTCATTAATTTATTGAATTTGATTAGTGCTAATCGATTAGGTCATTAAATATATCAATGAACTTCATATTGTAGGTATTTGGATCCAAAACTTTGACATCTACATATTTATTTATATTATATTCATAATAATTTATATGTAACATTAAAATTTACACTTTGAAAGTTGTATGAATATATTAACTGTGAATTTTGACAAAAATAATTTATTTGTTGTATTAGGCTTGTGTTTGATTTGCTATTTTTAACTGACTTCATTCAAAACATGGGTAATTTATTACTCCTCTTTCCATAAGAATTCTTGGAATGATCGTTTGATGAGTTTTTTTTTCCTGTGATGCTTCTGTTTATCATAATATAAATTTATTAATAATATTACTATACCCTATTTTATGATATTTTTGATAATAGGCTAGTCCGATGTGTTCGCTAATCTATTTTGCCATTATGAGATGTGCATTTTTTTAGTATTATTTTAGCTATCATAGTGTTAATACAGCCTTTGGAATGTATTTTTTTCTGGTTGCAACACCGGTACGAATTATATTTTGTCCTTTTGTTTATTCAGTACCTTCTTTAGTCTTATGTGTGCATATTGATAATTTAAATTGATTGTCTATTATTTAGAAAAACAATTTACTAATTCTTGTATCTTAGATCGAACCTAAAGTTGGAAGATACATTTAGAATATATCTATTACCATACACATGGCCTTCGTCTTGTCAATACGAAGTTGGGTGAAAATTTTCCAGGCCGAAGTCTTTGTGGGATTTCATAAAAACTCATGATAGTCATAATATAAAATATAGGCAATCAAATTTGTAATAATTGTCGTAGTAGCATATTAATTCTCTACAATACCGAACATATTGTTACTCCTAAGTTGTAAGGGTTTCTTAGTTAACACTTTTTTTAATGTTAAATTGTAAATACCTGTTTTTTTTATATCACATCACTGCTTCATTGATGATAGATTATTAAAATCAATATGATTTTTTCATAATTACCGATGCTTGTGAAAGTAAATGAAATCATATATTGTCCTATATACATTTATTTCAGTGTTATTCTTAGTTTTTTTTTAGTGATTTGTTTTGTATTTTTTTGAACAAAACAGTTGTAGCTATAATTTTTATCTTTATTTAACATATATGGGATATATGCTAATATTCTTTGATTCACACATTGATATTCGTTTCTGGCTCGCTATTAATACACTAACAAGGTGTAGAATATCATACAGCACAGTTTTTACAGACGAGCCATATTTTTAATATGTTCTAACCGACCAGTGATCTTAAAATTTCTTACACCGTGATCAATGCAATCAAAGGAAATGTCATTTTTCAAGCAGGGTTTTTGTTTTGCTATTGGCTCATTCATATGTCTTTTTATCGATATCAGCTATGGCAGTTCTAAACAATTATTTAATATTATTTAAGAGTTATTGTATATGTTAGGCCCTGCGTCCACTGCGACTTTTTGTTGCGGATACATGTTAATGCCTAGTCAAATGCTCAATATGAGTGTGCTCACCGTGGCATCATAGTAACAGGGCAACAGTGTTGGTGACTAGACGCTCCAGGTGACGCTACTGGCGCCCACTGTGAGTCGGCCAATTATGCAACTCTTTTTTGATCCATATCAGGATGGAATAAGGACTATGGTCACCCAGCATCACTTGCAATGAGTTCTTAGTGGGAAACAATAACGGGCAGAAACAAAAAGTCATAGTGACAAAAAGTCCCAATGGACACAGGGCTTTAAGTGACTGATTTTCTGTAACATATCAAAATTAAGTTACGTCTATGTGTGTGTGCGGGGTCAGCTTGAACTGGTTTTGTTTGTGTAATATTTTGTTCCTCGCTGTTTCATGCTGCACCCGACACTACTTTTATTGGTTGTATGAAGAGTTGTAAATATTAATTTAATAAATAGGCATCTATCAAGTTTGGTTTTTTACTTTCATCAATTTCACATCTTTGTATACTGTGTAACTAAACTGATTTGATATTATCTATGTAACCTATCTTCACTTATTCGTATGTTTTTAGCTACTTTTAATTGAACTACAAATATTTCCTTTTTATAAATGCTAAAATAACTAACAAAATATTTAATAGAAGTTTAAATCTAGCGATTTGACAGCAAAATTGACTATACTTTACAATTATGGAGTTAATGAAAGATTATTCACTATTCACTGTAGGCATGGTTCTCATTTATGATCTAAATGAAATATTACATATATGGTGTTTCATAGAATACCATGTACAAATAATATCTTAGAATATCGTGTACAACTATCGTGTACCTTCATTAAGTGAATGTATGTACCTTATGATGAATAAAACAATTTGAATTTGAAGATAGGACTATGAATCTCTTTCAGTATAAAAGGTAAAACACATTTTTCTTTACATTACTATATTAAATGTTTCTTTGCTATCCTTTTTAACTTGAAATTCTGAAGGTACCTCAGTTCACCATTCCACTCTCGTAAAACGGCGATTTGTTGCTGGTCCATGAGATCCGGGATCTCTATACCGCAAGTATCAAATTCTTCCTGTTCTCTCTTCTTAGTGATGTTTACAATATCTTCGCGACTAGCATGTTGTCTGCTTTTCCTTTGCCCCACAGAATTTTTTAAGGCTATTTGCTCTAGTTCATCGTTAAATCTCCCTAGATAAGCCTCAATTAATTCTAACGTTTGTTGCTTGTCTAGAACTGCGCACCCTTCTGGTAATCTGTCTTTAAACCACAGTATTTTTTCACCAATCAAATTCTGCTTTATATGTGTACCAACTTTACTATTGTTTTTCTTTTCGTTTTTTATCATTTTCTTCGCTAGTGATATAGTTTTTCTGCTGTTCGGATGCTTGAGGTTTTCCAGGTTTTTCTTTAGTTTTGGCATTTTAAAATTGAAAATTACTTAATATTTGGATAGGATATTTATTATTATATTTCACTCGGATAAAAAGATAATGCACGTGTTTTGATAGTTATCTCATCGACTTTTCTTTTAGACTTTTTAGTACGAGCGCGATTACCTGTCATTGTCATTGTCAAGTCAACCTTTGAGCGGTAAAAACCATTGTAAGTCGTCTAAAAATCATTTAAATTAAATTTTGTGAGTTTTAAATGATGTAATAAAATACAAAGAATAACAATATAATATACAGTAATGTGACATAATGCAGACGACTTAATTTGAATATAATTAGAATTTGGCTGTTAAACAGCAATGTAATAGATGTCAATTGTCAATGATTTGTTTTATGCGAAATGTCAAATCGTAAATATAACCTCAATTTATTGTTATGAAAAATTATCTCTTGCTAATTAACAAAACTTTGATAAAGCGTAAATAGTGATATAAATAAAAAATAAAACATGTTCACGCGACCTAAGCCTGGCGAAAACGAAGACGACATTCTCCGAATGCAGGAAGAATTCCTACGTGAAAAAAACAAGAATGCATCAATAAAACCTTCTGCTCAAGTGGTTAATTTACGTCGAACTGAACATCAAACCACGAAAAGAACCAAGACGAGTCAACAGGGTACACGTAAACCTTCTAAATATGCTCAATCTAAAGGTCTCAATCAGACTGAAAAAAGATTTAAAAATGAACCTACAACGTCTATCGTTGGAAATATATTTGAAAAAAACTTGGATGACAGTCCTGTAAAACTGGAAGACGACGATGATAAGGTGTATTTTCCAAAAGTAATACCTTCTGTCTTAGGGAATATTGTTGAAAAAAATATGGACAAATTTGTTGATTGTACTATAGATTCTATGCCTTCCACGGGATTCCCTACAGTAAAAAAACTGTACACGACTGATTCTATTATAGCTCCTGGTAGTAAAAGTATTCATGCTCTTGAAATGGAAAAAAATATACAAAAGAAACTAGTTGGTAAGCAGACATCAAATCAAATGGATGTTGATGAGTCTTACAAAGCAATGCCTTTTCCAGGAACTTCTAATAGAGATGACTTAACTAATTCAGTCAACCTCCCATCGAAAAGCTATATATTATCCAACAAAGATGCTGATGATATTCACAATGAGAATGTCAAGATTCTGGACAAAATGTCCGAAAGTGAGATTTTAGAAGAACAACAGAAGCTATTGTCGTCTTTAGATCCTGAAGTAGTGAAGTTTATAAAGACCAGAAGAAGGCAGTCTTCAGTGAGTGCTAAAAAGGAAACTGTACTCTCTACAAATGGGAAGGAGGAAATGGAGATTGAAGATAATGAGGATGATGATGATACTTTATGGGATAATGATATTTTGTCACATCCAGAAGTCAGCAATTGGCTGCACTTTGATTCGCTAGAAAAAGATAAACTTCAATGGATGAAAGGCATCGAAGAAAATGATAAAAACAAAGCAGGTGAACCATACGTGGCCAGGTTTGACTTCAAAGGATATTTGTTACCTTATACCATGGAGTATACGGAGAAAACGAAAACCCTATTTCATCATGGTGAGGAACCACACAGACCAGGCTATTCAGTAACCGAGTTGATAGAATTGTCCCGTTCATCTGCCATGCAGCAGAGAGTGGTGGCCTTAAACACTATAGCTGGTCTTTTAGAGTACTTCAGTGCTGGGACATATCGTGATGTTATTGAAATACCACTAAGTAAGATATTCTTTGTCATCAGATTTGCAATGGATGAAAATAAAGTAACAATCCTTGAACCAGCATTGAGGGGTATGAGGAATTTACTGTATAATAGAATAGACGAAGCATGCTTAGATGCTTTAATAGGTTTCGAGGAAGGCACATATCAGCCTTGTCTTGAAAATGATAAATCGGAAATTGAAGAAATTGAGTCAAGGGAATCGGAATTGAAAGACTTCCACTTAGCTGAAATAGACATTGTCACTGCTATTTTGAGGACAGATATTCTACAAAGATTGTATTATATAACTGACATTATTAGACCTAGTTTCAATTGTGTGCAATTTTCGATGCAAATTTTGACAAGATTAGCACGGGATTCTGTTGATGTAGCAAAAAGAATTGTTACAACTGACCATCTCATGAAAGCCATTATTAGAAATTTCATTCCAACAACAGGAATCAACTTCGCATTCACGCCTGAGATTGTATATCATGGAAAACCAGTTCTGGGAGCTTTAAAACTGATGAGAATATTGTCCTTACAATCAAGAGAAATTGGAGAGACTTTGATATCAAAATATGAGATCTTAAGACCAGTATCGGAGTACATCAGTTCTGGGGTAGATGGTACATATGGTTTGCGGATACAAATGGAATCATACTATATATTGTCAAACTTGATACAGTATGATCTGGGCATAGACAGTGCTACAGCTCTAATCCCAGTCATAGTGACAACACTTTACAAACATGTCCAAGGAACTGATATTTTTGCCAATACCGTGGTGGTATCATCCACACATGCGGCAGTCGTTCTGCAATTGGTTAATAAGATGTTTAACTGTGGACTGTTTGATGTTGAGAGATATGGGCAAAAAATATACCCGCTAATAAAAGAGGGTTTGACGAAATGGATGGCACAGACAGCCAGTGTAGAGAACTACACCTGCGGGCATATGAGGGTCATATGCTCGGTATTGGCCTGCTGTAACACTATTTTGATTAAAACTCAAGCATCTCTACCATTCCTTAATACCGCTGTGCAATCCTTATCTCAATCGATGGGTATTCGAAATTTAATAAAAAATCTAATACCAAATTCGAATTTGTTATCTGGAATTGAAGAGAGAAATTTAAATTCAGCAAAAAATCTAATGAACCTTGGAGGGGCAGTCATTGATTGCGAGCAAAAAGTTTTACCAGTTTTGAATGTAACATCGCCTATGCCTTTTCTAGTCTCATTATTCAAAGTATTAGTGAGCATAAACGACAAGGCTACAGCAGATCCTTATATAGCACTGGTTCAGCCGTATTTAAGAAAATTTATCAAGAATACTCCGAGTTTAAGCAGTAATTGGTTCACGAGAATAGAAACTGAATTTATTTTTGCAGTAGTGAGACTCTCATTGCACAATAACATTACTGAAAGTTTGAAAGACACAATATATTCAGTGGCAAGTAAACTGTCATTTATTTTGAGGGTTGACAAGCAACATGAGCTGCAGTTCCTATTTGACAATATTATATTCAACAAACAATGGTTTACAGCGGAAAGATTGTTCAATTTAATTTCCTTGTCTGAAGCAGATGGATTCTCAAAAGTGTTGACGTCAATTGAAGACATAAAACTGTGTTATAACAATGTCATTAATCTTAACTTGTCAGAGGCAGTATCCAGGATGGTTATAAGACGGTGGAAAGAACCGATATTGCCAAGAGATTGGATATATCTGCCTATATTATCTTTGTACAGCAAAAGCCAAGAAATACCCTCTACTGCTAGTGTTAGTGGTGACCACGCTAAAAGATTAGCGCAAAAGATCGAAGAAGATGAGGAAATAACTGTGAGATGCAGTTTGGAATGGATCCTGTTCAATGAATTCTGCTTCCCTGATCTTCTCAATGACATAGAAGTTACAGACAAACTTTGTCGCATCATGTGTGTGTTTCTCTGTCATAACTCGCTATTTTTAGAGGAGAAAATAAAGATTCTTCTACACAATTGCATGAAGATACTTTTCAAAAGGGCTTCAGAGTTTAATTTCGATAAGCAGTTAACTGGATTGAATAATTTTCAAGATTTCTACACTCAGCTGCTGGAGCAATTCCAGTCTGTTAGTTATGGCGATCACAATTTTGTTGCATGTGTTTTAGTGCCATTGGCTCAGCATCATAATGTTAAGTGGCGTAAAACATTGTGGTCAGAATACGCGGGCTGTTTGAGGGCGCTTGATTGTCCAGAAAATTATCTATGCTACGATATAAACAAATATTTATATCCAGAGGAGACTGATGAATCCCTCATTAAGTGTTATTTCAGAGCTCTATCCAGTAATCTCCTGAGACCAGATACATTAATACATAAAATAGCATCACATCACGTGCAATCTTTTAAACAACGAATTAAGGTTACTGATAGCTAAGCAATAATAAATATTTGCAGCTTTTGATTTTGTTTCTTTTCATTCTTATTCTTTAATGTAAAAGGAGAAGCAATCACAGATGCGCTATCGCCCATGGACATATGCAAGCAATCTCGAATAGGTCTCGTAAAAGTAGTCTTGAGACTTTTTGAGACACGTGCGACCCTTTCAAGAACAATTGCTTGGTGGTAAAAGAAGGACTAGCACTGGTTCTATGCCTCATTAGGACTACCTCATTTAATGATAAAGTCGCTCTGTTTGTATATCTCAAAATGTACTATACGTTTCATAGTAAGACATAAATACAATCCAGATGCGTCCATCAATTATAACTAGTCAGCCCCCTTCCTTTTCTTCCTTTTTCAAAATTGCCGCCAGTCTTGCCAGTTTTAAGTACTTCAATTGCATACGGCCAGAATAATATATTTATCTATTACCCTTCTATGCGATTGCACGATATTCAATATTTATGCTACGTGTGAAAAAGTGTAGTTTCATCTATAACATAAAACATGATTCTTACGTTTCAATATTAAATTGAAAAGTAATTAAAAATCACCATACAGTTCTATAAACGGTGAAATCAAACTCAATTATCACCATCGTTTGTGATCGCATCCAAAGTTTTGGCGCGAAATCGCAAACGTTTGACACCTTTTTGACAATTTTGACATATAAAGTTTTTGTTGCACAAATCGGTAGGTACAAAGACTGTTGAATAAAGGAGCAGGTGTTCGAAATCAAAGTATTTCAATTAACTTTTAGAAGACAACATGCTTCTATGAAGTTTTTTAGTTATGAAATGTAATCAAGTGCAAAATGTTTATCGAGGACATCCGAAATGACTTCTACAACGTTTTACTTGGCAATGTGAGTTTGTTGACAACAATCATATGTTCGACCGCCCATTGTAACAGAGTGTTTATTTGTTGTAATCATTTCGTTTCAGCGTGTTTTACTACTAGTTCACTACGACGTGGATGCCATTTGTACTTGTAAAATACTTCAGGGGCTGTTTAAATGCGATAATATTTCATATACTCTCGTCCCAGTGGGGGGTATATCTGAGTTGAAGACCGCTTACGAAGAAAACAATGAGGAAATAAAGTATGTGGTGCTGGTGAACTGTGGCGGGACGATAGACCTGGTGGATATATTACAGCCCGAAGAGGAAGTCGTTTTTTTCGTTATAGACTCTCATAAACCCACCGATATTTGTAACGTGTACAGTGACGGACAGGTGAGCTGTTTTTAAAATCATCCATAACACACGTTTTTCTTTAGACCCCTTTTATTGCCCACTATTGGAGACCGGTATGTGCTCATTGTGAGGTTTAAAGCCAGTCTACATTGCTCACCGAGTATGGATTAGGAAATCCATTTATGTTGTCTATTTTTGTGTTAAACTCAACGCTGCATTCATTTTAAAGCATAAAATATTCATATACCCATGATAAAAGCCACACTTTGTTACTATGAAAGTAGAGCATGCACATAATTATGTAACAGTTGGATAATTTCAAAAGCTCTCTATATTCTGAGTAAAGGTCGGTGAAGAGCTATTGCAACCATTGTTCCAGGTGAAGCT
>DWDX01003845.1:0-12521 GCA_018245675.1 Agara michaeli
TATTATTATCATTACTATTTTGAACACCTGGGCGAAGCGAGGGTTAACAGCTAGTGTCTTTATATACCTAAGTAAGGGATTGTCGAAATTCCAGCTCTGAGTAAAATAGTGGTTGGAAAGATTGTACTAAAAGTCGTCGGATTGGAAGTTACACGCCTGACATTTTAGATTCATGCTCTTGGTTTATAGAAAAGTTAAAGCATAGGTACCTATATTGGTTTTCCCAAATTAAATTGCAACGCCGCGGGCATAATTTAGTTATCTAAAATAGATATTAATACAAATACGTATCTGTAATTCATTACTTTCACCGGCATATTTATCGTCGATCTTTGAGCGTGATACACTGACATCTGTCTATAGTGATACTTTTGGAAGTTCACCGCTGGACATAGGCGTCCCATAAGCACCAGTCCTTCGCGAACCACCTGGTCTCGATTCCACCAAAGCTCACGTAAGTATCGTTTAGTTTTACTGGCCACGGCTAATAAGTTTATATAAATAATTACACAAGTTCCAATGGACAAGAGTTCAGAGCTTTCAAAAGCTCGCAACTTTGGGCTTCCGTTCATAAGCACAACATTCCGGATTATCGTGCGCTATGTACCCCGGTTCCGGATATAGGACAGTGTGCGAACGGCAACCGCTAACGTAATGCCTTTAGTTTGCATTAGTTTCATGGCTATTCGATACTACTCGTTTGTTACTTCTTTATTTGTGTGAATAAAGTCTAACTTAGGCTGAAAAACTGAACAGTAGGGGGTAGGATCTATAACCTTGAGGATCATGAATATTCTAAGATTGTCATATGCCCTACGTGGGAAAGTGGTAGGGATTATCAGCGGAGATCCGTATCGAAATTAGAAGTGATAAAGTCGGCACTAATGATAACGAAATGATGATGAGGCAGTCCAAATTACTCCTCCACGTATACATATTTACCAAGGATCGACGCTAGAAAATATTTCAATCGTATTAAAGCTAAATATAATCCGGTCGTGTAATAAAACTCGAAATGATTCCCCGGCGAATTCCAACCGCATATCACTTGCGAAGTATTCTAGAATATTCCGGATTATTCTCGAACGCTCTCGAGACCGAGAGAGCGCTGTCTCGCTAACGTCTCCGGTGCCGCGGCCGCGTGTCGCACGGATGCTGAATAAAACAAATCTGTCTTCACAGCGTTTAGCTCTTATTTCCATCTATTCCTCGGCTATTTTCTGTTTATTGTGCGCTACAAAGTGGAGTGCTAGGCGTAGGTATTGCTTAGGAATAGCTAACAGGTACGCTATTTGGGATAATGTGGATCCCGGAGATTCCATTGTTATTTTATAACGATCAATTTGGAACATCTTGTTTTTAGAATATCTTCTAATCACGTTCTGATACCTGCTAATAGTGCGTTTCTAATCTTGATAGATGTGACTCGTGTTATTGGTCTTAGCAAGGTCTTCTCTTTCAAGTCCAACTGCATACCCTCAGTTCATGCCGTGTTCTGCTGCAGGACTGGGAAGGACGGGGAGAATTCACTGTAGGAATAGAGCCGATCTTCACTTGTATAAGATTCTGTTTAGAAATTTTCTCGTAAATTTGATTTTAATTCAATTTGATTATTATCGTCATCGTCGATCACTTATCAATTCAAACAGAGGTTTTCTGTTATACTGATTGGTAGATAAAAAAGTTGATCGAATTTAATTTAATTGTATTAACTTCAATTCAGTTCTATTATAACTTTATTATATTTCGATCTCGTTCGTACCAAGTTCAATATCAAACTAATAAACAAACACTCGATTAACTTACTAATTTGATATCGTTAAATTTATATATAAGCCAATGTCGTACAATATTCAAGTTTCCTCGCAGATAGTTATTAGAATGTTATAATAATGTAGAGTCCGCTACGCTTTCATTCCACGGAACCCGCCGCTCGGAGTTTCAACTATTCCATCGGGCCACATACTTGCTGCTCGTCTGGTGAGCGGCAACTATTTGCGGCCTCCTCCCGCCCCCCACGACACACACATTTACAGATTAGATTCCTTCACACTTACTTCAAATAGCGTTGAATAACAGTTGATAAATTATATACATAATGGAAACCAATCCGCACTAGAGGCGTGCGGTGGAGGGCGCTACAAGCCTGGACCTGTGTTCGGGAATAGTATATTATAAGTTTACAAACATATTCACTTTACATTTCGTACTAACCAATCAATTATGTGTATATTCACGTAGCCCCTGATAAATGTACTCTATTGTACTTGTACGTTTTATCACACCGAAATACAGAATCAGACCCCTAGACCTGAGCCTTAAGGGTGTGTGGAATTGTCGTAATTGTTATTAATAATATTATTCTTCGATCATACATATTGAGCGAATGTCATGCACCGCGGCGTCGTGCCGCCGTCGCTCGGGGCGCGCCCATTACGTGCAGGAGCGGAGTGCCACCGATAAAAGCGACCAGCAACAGCTCCAGTTTATTCTCTTCTAGTCAATTACTCGATTTGCGGAGAAACTGTTCGCGACACAAGGACGCTTAGTTCGGATAGCGTTAGCTTTACTTGTAATACGTATCTTATTCAGCATTTAAAGGTTGAAATTATGTGTTTTTAAACTTTAATAAACATTTTAATGGTTTGATGATTCTAATCATGATAAATAATAATAAGTAATACATACTGCGTGCTTATTTTATTAGTGCCTTATCTAAATAGAAACCTGTGTTTATCACGAACAAACTGTTATATTACAATAAAAACGTATTAGTAAAAGTACGTCCCATTTTTTTTATAAATGGTTCCATAGTGTCACAGATTACTTCTTGAGTTCAATCTACAAGACATAATTACTTGAATTTCCTCAAAAATGCCTAAAAATACGATTTATATATAATATATAGAAAATGTTTTTCCAAAGTTAATGACTCAATATTCTTGTTCAAACTACACCGCCACCTCCGAGACTACGTAGGTACCTTGAACTTATGGTACCTTGTTATCAAACTAGTTGTTCAGTTACTAACAATATTAGTTCCAATAGTGACCAGAGCACAACCTTTGTGGTTGATTTTCAAATAACAAGCCATAGACAATCACACTTTGAAGAGAAACCCTTGAATCCTGATATCGTCTTCGAGATAGCGAATAACCACAATATAATATAACTATTCTTTTATCATTGCTAAGATCGTACATAGAATTGAAATGCAATTTAATGCGGATGTAATGATGTTCAGCTGATTGTAAGAAAAATTCAGGAAATAACATCGTACCCAATATCAAACTGATTTTAAAAATAGAGATTTACTCGTAAAGTAGGAATATTGCAGGAGGAACAAACTGTAGATCATGAATTAAGCGAACATACTGTTATTACAAGTCCAAGTCCCAAGCAAATCCCAAGTAGCCGGTCCAGATTTGACATGCTTATTCACGCGTTCTATCAAAAGTGGTCGGATAAAGCCAATATCAGTGTGTGTTAGATCCGAAGACTTGTTAAGCGCAGAAAACAGTGCGATACTTGAAAGGCGATGAGCAGAGAATTACATGCAGGCGGGCGTCGATTGCGTAATGGCCGCGAATACGATCGCTTTGTGTACCAACATTATTTCGTGCGCTTTGAGAATAAGAAATCCTCCTCGTATATTCTCTTTCAATTTTATTCCCCTCCTTTTAAGCCGCGTCGACCTGTTACATGCTCTATCCACGCTAATAGCATATGTACTTAAGAGTTACAGTTTTTTTTTTAAATAATAATAATAGCACGCTACTAACTCACAAAGTACCGTAACCCTATAAATATAATACAATTCCGCAACCAAAACATCAGGCATTGCCTATAAATGTACTAAACGTAACTACAATTTAGCTTTTATGTGAAACAATTCGAACGATTTTTCAACACGACCGCTGAATATAAAATGGCGGCCGAACTCAGATTTCACCGGCCATATTCAAATTTAAACGACGCGTCAAATGTAACTAACTGTTAATTGAATTACACGTGGGCTTTCAGGCCTATTGAAATCAAATGCGTTGAATTCTGTGTAACCTTTATTTAACATAAATCCTTTTTTCAAGTCCAATTTCATTTTTCGTGAGTTGGCGAATACATTAAAGTTGTCCACAGTAACGTTAACCTAACGGCTAAGCACACCACATAACCAATAGTTTTTACGTCACTTATATGTTTGTAAGATTCAAATCCACGACCTTCGGTAACAATTAAGATCTAACCGTTACACCGAGAAACCAGTTCTTGAAGAATTAAAATCCAGTCCTACTCCCCGAACAAAGAGGAGAGTCATCGGCGCGGTGAACAAGGCCTTACATGAGGAAGTGTAAATGGAACACATATCCGTGAGCAGAGAAACAACAACTGTTGATAATGGCTCTCGCGTCACTGTCAGCGGCGGACGAGGGTGCGGCGGGACTCCGACACTCGAACAATTCAAAATGCGAACGGCGAATTGAGAGGTAGTGTTCTGTTTTCATTGAGAGATTTTGTTCCATCAACGATCACGATACGATCGATAATGAATCGTCCACCGCATTGGTCGTCATGTTTGTATGCCACTTAAAGGATTGCTGTTTCCAATCGTTTTCGTTAGGGCGCGTTGTTATTTTGATCATAGTATCTGTAACGTGGTCTAGTCTAAGAATAAGCATTCCTTGTCCTTTTTTATCTTCCCTCTCCCTTCCGTCTCTTTATTTCTTTTGTTCTTCTATTCCCGATCTGTTAGGTATTCGAATGATTGTTCTCATTTTTTATGTGATAATCCTGGCCAGGAATTGAACCTAAAACAGATTTACGGACTTGAAATATTAGACAATATTGTTCAAAACATTTAGGTACATGTTTTTAATAAACTCTCGATTGACGGATCCATTAGACGGACCCGAAAGGTTAACTCACTTATGAATAAACTATATCTGTACTTAGCTGTTGAAACTTTAGTCCCTTCCAATGATTTTGGCGTATTATAAATAACTAAAGCGGGTAGCACGCTCCTATAACTTTCCGATTGCTCCCACTGTTCCCAATGAAATTTGATTAGATAAATAAGATAGATAACTTTGATATTGATTGAAAATGTACGTTAAATATAGTGGGTACCTCTTGTGGTTGACTATCAGTACCATATATCACTTCTACGATTATAAGTTTACAATACAAAGCCAATTATCAAAATTCCTTTACAGAAAGGTACATTAGAATGAGATGTTATTACTAGAGTTGTAAAGACGGTTTTTAACTGACACTAACTTACTGACAAGGTAGTAAGATTATGTGGTTAAGCACACGATACTGTCAGAAATGTAAAACAATGTTGAGAATGGGACGGCGGAATGTTGACTCAACACTAACCTATGTATAGCTAGATAGAGTTCGATAGAGAGTAAGAGAAACAAAGACAAGGCACAAGAGTCGTTCCAGCTTAATCCCCGCAATAAGTGACACGTCAGGAAGCCAGCTAGTGCCTCGGCCTTGTTTGGGATCAGCTATAAACAGCTATGGGGAACAAAAATCATTTAAAATCATGGCATGTAAATTTCGATGGTCTATTATGAATTAAAGGATCCTTTTCAATTATTAAATAATAGCGTACTGATACTACAGCTAGTAGCCGTAAAATACCTTGTACCTATTTATATTGTTGTGCACGAAAATAAAAACATTTAGCATAGTTCCAGTGGCATTAGAGATAGTCAGCGCACAAAACAGAAATTGTCAGATTTGACGAGTGAAACAAATTTCCGGAATCCGAGCGTCAAACGTTCCGTAGATTTACGGGTCGCAACGCACGCGTCAAAAGGGGTGTTTCAACGGGAACTTTTTACTACGGACACGGTCGAAACGAACGTAACTACGGCATTCATTGCTCGTATATACTCGTAGATAAACGTTTAACAGTTTTCTGCTTACTGCGCGAGATACGTGTGACCGCGACTCCGTAGGCGGCGTAGGGATTGTTGACTCGTTCCACTGACAGAACAAGTGACTCGCGAAATTAAAGCGGTCAGTCAATGTCAGTAGAGACAGTCAGCGAAAGCTGAAGTCACCTATAAATTGGTCATAACATTTTAGTAGCACAACAAAGTAATGCAAGTGTTGTGAGCTCCTACAGTATCGAAATAGCAATGATATTACGCCTTGCGTTGCTCTACGCATATTGTAAGGCGCAAAAGCGCTTATAGTGATCAGTTTTAATTTTTCAAAGTTAAAGTAAATAAATTATTTAAAATAAATTATGCATAAATTTAAAAAGTTTGTCTAATACGTAAATATGTTTATTGTAGTTTTTGATCACAATTTTATTTAAAAAAATATAGGAATTTGTTACATGATAAAACTAGTTGACTAATTTCGTGTGCGGTGTGCAGTTGGTTTGCTTAAGTCACTATGAAATTATTGCCATTGTTATTATTTATTAAACATTTCCTCTACTGTAAAAAATGTATTTCGTCCCTTCTTATTAATAACACGTAGAGAATTATTTATAACAGCGTACCCTTCAGTTGTAGTTCAAGATCTATAAATTGAGTATACCCGAACCCACGACACATCGATAGACAAGGGTCAGCCATCAATCGAACCCGGGACCGTGCGATTTGTCAGCGACCTGGTAAACTACCTGCTGTGCGGGTTTTTATTAGATAAAGATGTTTTATTAACTGCTCTTTCTCTATGTAGAGAGCCATTGAGCTCAGTAATGCATTCATTCATCGTTCGCTTAAGAAAATATATCACGAAATGGAATTGTCCCAATTATTATTTATTTAATAGACTTCTTTTTGCATTCATTTACACTACATGAACGGAACAACCTCTTGTGACTACTACCTGCTCGACTACCGCTCCCTTCAGGAAGACATTTGTGAATTATTGCCATCCGAACATATTTTTGGAAGCCGGAAAAAATGCTTAGAAGCATAATATCAGTAGTGGTTTAGTGGTGGTTCTTTATCAAGCCGATCCCGAGACAGAACATACAGTGAGAGGACAGTAAAATACTTTTTTTGGAAAAAAAAAACCTATTTTATCTACGATCATTACTTCGCAGCAATCCCAAGTAGTACTACATTATACAACATTATCTATACGGATGAGGGTACAAAAAATACCCTTGTAAGAAATAAAAGCAGCTCACCCTCGAAGATCCGGCTGGCTGATAGCGAGACGAGAGATTAAGCGGTGATCCGATACAGGGTCTAATGACGGGTCCGTAAGACCGCGCGTTTGCACTTAATAGTATCCATCTGTGGGTAAGGGGTCTCGTGGACCTGTGTGTTTCAGTGTTAACATTAGTAAGTGATTCGGTTGTAATGTTCAACATAATCTTTGAATGGCATTAATAACAATGAAACACAATCGTATTTGAATAACTTAAATATTAAGTGATATTGATACTCCTATTAGTATAGTCCCATTCGAGGTCACCGGTCTGAACATATGAAACCTGTATTTCAACTCTCCTACTATCGTAAATGATCTGAATAATATTCGTCCTATTTTTTAGGCGATATGTACAAGTTTCTGGGATTCCGATGTAGTTTACGCCGTCCAACTGGTTCTAAATTAGGCAGTGTTATGGTAACCGGACAGCTGATATACATGCATATATAAACCTAAACACGAAACAAATAGGTATGCTCATTGTACTAAGCGTTCATCTCGGGTGGGAATCAAGCCCGCGACCTGCGATTTAACAATCAGGATATGTAACCACTGCAATAAGTGGCCAGTCATGTATTGTATATGCTTGTAAGACAATACTAACATTGTTTCGTAACGCTGTACCATTGCTGACCAAAAATAGCGAGGTCCTGACCAACGCTGCAATGTGAACAAATGTGTTCCATCCATCCACGCCCGCTGAGCGCAAGGAGCCGCGGCGGGAATCGTAAATCATTTGATTGCAGTCACGACGAATGGCAAGATATTATTCAACGGAAAACGGGACTATTGTGGAGTTGGGATATGTGTGTCGATAGGCAGTTCCATAGAGAGATGTGCGAAAATCATTTCGCGATTCAGAACACGACATATTAAGTAGATAGTGTCAACCGGTGGTAGCCTAGCGGTACGGATTTCAATCTCCCACTCCGGGGGTCTGGGTTCAAATCCCGATAAGCATCTCAGACTTTATTTATTTATATGGATTTTCATCACCTGCTATAACGGTGAAGGTAAGCATCGTGAGAAAACCCGCATACTTTAGAGATGTTAAAAAGTATATAATACTTTATGAGGTATGTGGAGTCTGCTAAATATTTATCCAGTTCTCACAAAACAGACGTTTGAATGCCCAATATAGAATCGAACGGTAGTGTGGCATTGTTTCAATTGTTTTTACTTTATGTCAATATAATGAATATTGAGTTCACTGTAACATTTTTAAGTTATATAGTAATCTATTCGGATTCCAACAGCTATGGACATTAACCGGCGCCCAGCTGGCCGGGCAGCTGTTAATTGAGCTGCAACTGCGTTCGCATGTGACCACCGCGACCGCAGCGCTCCCGGAACTGCTGGGATATTGTTTAGAAATCAAAACCTATTTTATAGATTTTGTGCTTCGCAGCTGTTTAATTGCAATTCTTTTTACGGACCCGCGGCTGACCAACCGTATTTAATGAATGTAAAGGGTGCGTTTTTGTTCCTTATAAAATATAACAGATAGAATGAGGTTCATTCAGATTGACCTACATTTTTGTAGTTATCATTCATTCGTCGCCTTCGGGCTACGGTAGACTGAGAAAACAGCCCGTGAAACAAAATCTTAGCACATTTAAAAAATAACGATTGTTCTGTTGCAATATGGCTTTAGTTTTAATGAGTATATGCCAGCTATCGAGTGTCAGTATCAGCCGGCTGACGTCTGCTTACAAATTGAGCTCTATAACTACGTATTACACGGTGTGCGTTGAGACCATTCCAATTTGCAACATTTGCGTACAAAAAATGTAATATAAAACGACCAGGAGCCGAAGTTAAACAATAAATGTCTTTATTTCGCGACAAAAAACCGTCCGCAGTGAATTTAGGGCCGTCTAGGTGGGAATTCATTGAGATTATATCAGGATTTACGACCAATATATCCGGACGAGGTCCATCGGTGATTTAGTGGAGGCCGAAATTGGTGCATAAGTTAGCATAGCGCAATGGACACGGACACCGTGATATGTCGGCTCTGAATCGGGTGAAATAATGAAGGATATGAAACATAAAATTGCATAAAAACGTTTTTGTTGTTTGTGTTTTTTTATTATATTTATAAGTTCTAATATTTGATTGAAATTCTATATAGCAATAACGACGCTTAGCGCGAATAATCAATAACGCGTTTTTTGACATTTCCTTGGAATTTTTGTCGGACATTGACAATATAAACGAAGCGATGCATTTTTATTTAATTTTTGCTTTGTGCACCACCTCTCCATATAATATGTAACTTTGTCAAATTTCAAAAGTGTAATGTCTCCTCCGTGCGCGTCATATGCGTATAAAGTGGGTACAAAGTTTTTTCTTCGTCTATTAATAGATATGTATATTAGCGTAGATTATGTAGGTATTTAATTTAAGATCGAAATCTAGGTCTCGAATGCATTGCTCGACGTTAATGAAGTGCTGGGTAGCAGGTGCGATCCGACCACGTCGGGAATAAATTGTTTTTGTTTGCAGTTGCACTGTTACGAATGTAGGGGGCGCCGCTGTGTCTCGCGTAAGTAATTGAAAGTTTCCAGAACGACTTAATGTAGAAAGGATTTCAATTAAAAATTAATTCTCAGCGGCCCAATTTAATACACCCTGTATAATCACATACTTGCCTCTTATATAGAGAAAAACGAACATTATTATCATAAATGTAACATTAATGTTTATTTCTAAACGTTAAGATATTCATTATAAAACACATCATATTTTTGGATTTTCCTTAAACATAGGCAGATCTAGTATATCTTGTTTTTTTTTTATGTTTCGAGAGTAGCGAACGAGCTGGCAGCAGTCATGAGTGACCGCTCCCGCCCATGGACATCTGCAACCGACCTCTAGTAGGGCTGTAGGGATGGGACTGTTAGTGTGAATTCAGTTAATAGGTGTTAACAAGAATTAGTTGGTGAGTATTCGTTAGTAACAGGACTGCAGGAATGGGACTGATAGTAAAGTTAGTTCAGTTAGTTTTTAAATTCCTACCCCTTATTAATTATAAGATAATTACTCCTTGAATTCTACAAATTAAACATTTCCTCCTCCTTCCATTATAGTCACTCAATTAATAACTTCAGTTTAGTTTTCCGATGACTTGAAACAAAAATGTATTATAGAATCGCTTTATGAAAAGATAATCCTGGTTTATTTGTAAATAACCTCCAAATCCGCTAAGTTTTCGAGAGTACTAAGCGTTTGTGGCAGACCTCATGAAGTTTTCATTTGAAATCCCATACAGAAAAGTTTGACCATCTAACGCAAGGGGTCAGAATGTCCATTTCTTACTTCCAGTCAATAAATGAACTGATGAACGTAATGAAAAAGATACATTTACTACTCTACACTTCTATACTTCTATACTCTATACTAATATTATAAAGAGGAAAGATTTGTGTGTGTGTATGTAAAGAATAGGCTCAAAAACTACCTACTGGACCGATTTCAAAAATTCTTTCACCATTTGAATGCTACATCATCACAAATCAATATAGGCTATACTAGCTTTTGCTAGCGGCTGTTCGTCCGCGTCCGTTTTCGTCCGCGTGGAATACTGTCTTTCGCAATAAAAGTATCCTAGGAAATTAAAATGCTGAACAAAGCCAGTATTCCGCGCGGACGAAGTCGCGGACAAAAGCTAGTTTATTATATTATTGAAGTACATATTTACTAGCACAAACAAATAACTTATACCGTCTTAATGACATGCAATTTCATTGACTGTAAACAGTAAACATTCTGTTTATTCCATGTCTCGAGGATATAGATAAGAAAACCTCAATTAAACTGTTATTGATAAGATTTTAATTTATTTGTCTAATATATCTATAATCTCATACTATATATTAAAAAATCATTGTTGTTTATGTATTCTACCTATTTTGTTCAGTAACTTGCATACAAACTTTATTCATTTGTAACGGATGCTTATTAAAAAAAAAATGTTAATCAAACAGTTGCGAGTCACAGCTCTCCTCTCATAATGAGGTTTAAGGTCATTGTCTATCGCGCTGGAATACTCTGAAGAACTTTAGCTAGAGTATGCCATTATCGTCGCGAAATTTTCCTTCACTGTTACAGCAATTGGACATTACATTTTTAAAACGCGTATCTTCGTAAAATCAGACTTGCGTGCCAGGAACTGTCCCCCGGATCACCGGAGAGAAGTTGAGATCCATGCCACTAAGCTATATAAGCGATCAAACCTCGATCATTAATATCATCGCATCACATTAACATCGCGTTTAAATGACTGCATAACAGTTTGTTCAAATATGTGAAATGTTCAGTTATCTTCGATGAACCGTAAAATGAATATGTATAATACAATAGTTCCATTTTTAAAATCACTAATTTAATAACAACTCGATGCATCGTGTATCGATATTTAAAAATAAACGTTTTAAGATATTAGGAACCTGTTCCTTGTTACACAAAAGCGATAACAAATCCGTAAGTGCAACGCTATGCAAGGAATGCAGCCTCGTCTAGAACGTTAAAGATAAACTCGATAAACGGACAATACTACTGCATTCTTAGATACAATAGATTTTTGTCTAGTTACTAGTATGGTTTCATAACTTAAAAATTCCCTAACTCGTATATATGAAACTGGTAATTTTAATATTAACTACGACAACGCTACAAATTTAATGATTGTTTGTTAAATCTATGACGGTTGTTACTTGAATAATCAGACCTTATAAGTAGGTACCCGGAGCTAATGAACCGTAACATTCAAACCGACGCATAATTAAAACAATAAGCATACATACCTGTTATTATTTACGTATCACATTTTACCTGTGTGATTATTCATGTCCGTAATAAAATAAAAAAAAAGTATTATAATGTTGCCTTTTATTATCTGTATTTATAGTTCGACTGCCGCCCAAAACAGAAGCGCGCGCCCGCCGAAACAGGAAGCTAGGTAATAAATCCAATAGAATTTATCCAATCAGAACGTTCAATTTAAACAGTACTTAATTAAAATCATACGGAAATATAACGCGTGTTAAATCATTAATCAAACAATTATAAGTCAGCACGTGGACTTACCTAACCGAAAACGCCGGCTCGACATTGGAAACGAAACAAAACAAACAACTCGCCCACATCCACATGCCACAATCGCGCACTACATATTTAAAAAAAACACAGACAACACACGCAAAGATCAAAGACAATACGAGATTCGGAATGCATTTTGAATTTTCGAATTTCGAAACGAGAGACGCGCGTTCGGAGTCATAACTCGCGTTCGACTCACAAAAGTAACGTGTCGTAGAGCTGAGCTACTAGTG
>DWDX01003846.1:0-12520 GCA_018245675.1 Agara michaeli
GCATTTTAATTTCCTAGGACACTTTTATTGCAAAAGACACTATTCCACGCGGACGAAGTCGCGGGCAAAAGCTAGTCTTAAATAAATAGGAGTTGCTTAACAATCAAAAATGTTAAATGCATAGCAGCAAATTATAAACCTGCGAACACTCTTCTTCCTGGCAACTGTACATGGCGCATTTTTCTCACTTCGTCCGGTGGGGCCTGGAGTTCTGCTCCAGGGTTTGCGGAATGTGGCGCATTATGAGATAATATTAAAAATAATGGCGTCGTTTCGTCATGGTGCTTTATTACTAGAATTGCAAAAAAATCTAATCACACTTTTACACTGTAATAAAAATAACTAATAATTATAAATAGGTACTGCTCGTATATAGATATGTATGCCATTAGCTGGCACATCGGTTGTACGATATAACTTTGCACTTGCAATCCGTAACTAAGTAAAGGCTACATAAAATATATCACGAAGAATTTATTGTTAACAAATATAAATATTAAATGAATCATTTTGTGATATAACCTTAGCTTTAATAATTATAGTAAAAAGTAGTAAACACAGTAGATCGTAATAAACATACCTGACATTGCTTCTTCGTTGTATAAATCCGTAAGATACTTTGTAGATTCCCAATCTGCTGTCATATTCCGAAACAAGTCTAAGCCGGACACGTCACCGATTGCCCACTAAAATTTCAAAATAAATGTAAATAATTAAGCATAATATGTATGGCAGCTTTATATATTAAATGTTTGTAGGATCTTGACAACGCGTATGGCGAGCTATTCATAGTTGGCCGCATAGCTTCAATTTTTATCCTCAAAACGTAACAACTAACAGACAATGAATACAACAAAAATAAGAATATTACAATACTTAGTAATTTACATGTAACATAATAGTTAATACATTACATTACATATTTGATAACATTCGTACGCTGTAGTAATAGCGACGGCGTGTTCACATGTAATGTATGGCTTTGTACATATTAATAATTGATATGTACAATGTACATATATTGAATGACAGATTTAATAACGTTACGACAATGTAATATCGATGCAGTAATGCGAAAACTATTAGTACCTACGTACAATTTATATTTTTCTAAGAGGCAAATCGACATAGTTGTCGGTGAAGTATCTCTCAGTATCAGTTTGATATCAAAATTTTCGCATACCAACATCACTCAGTGTCATGATATATTTATGTATATACAAACCAAATCTTCTCCGATCTGTATGTGCCTTTGCTCCTTCTGCTACTGTATCGTAAAGAAACGTTATGCTAATTACATGTATGTATCATATACTACATATATGTATATTAAATCGTATGGACGTCATCATTATAACTCAGAACTTAAAATATTGGAATAGAGCTAGTTCTTTTTGTACTCTACTCAATTGGCCTATTCTACTGATTATAGTTACTCGTAAGTGACATGCGGACGGATACAAGCGACTCGGATACATCGAAATTCAGCATCGCTTAGACGTCATCGGAGCCGACGCGGTCCCATCGTAATGTTGAACGAAAATCGTATAAAATTGAATGAAACACACCGTTTCTTCAATGGTATATTCATAATAATCGATGTATCCAGTTCGATGGCCATAATGTGTATCGAACCCACGGAATGTGGGCAAATGTTCAGTGCGAGCGTGGCCCACATGCCATTTGCCTACCAAATGGGTCGCGTATCCCAAATCCTTTAGATACTGAGGTAGAATTTTCTCAGTTAATGGAAGCGCTCTATCTTCGCCGTTGGTTAGCGGATATCCTTGCATACCTGTAACATAATTTTGAACATTTTCAAAACGCCTGCCTACCTTTAAATATTTCCTCTATTGACTCTGATTGGTAGTGCTTCCTTGTTATCATATTTCTGGAGTCTTATAGAGTGATGAAGTAAATGCAAGGCCCATGCTAAAAAAAGGAATATACCCAAAAATTATAATATTTATTCCTAATTGCAGGTATGGATATTAATGTTTCGCCTTTAAGTCGTCGAACGAAATGTGGTCAAAGCCTTAATTATAACCAGACACTTCATAATTATAAGCAGATAGTGCATAGAAATTTGCATAGTTCTAGTTGTTGCTTTCCGTTAATCGAAAAATTTATTGATGGTGTGTGTTCCTAATATCAGTGTTTAGTTTTTAATCAAGAACTAACTGGTTAGATTCACCAAAATTTATGACGCAAATCGCCGTTAACTATCTACTTGTCTCAAATAAATTATTTTTCAAAGTTCCCTCCCTTTTTCAATTTGGTTAAACAGGGAAATTCTTTTGCTCGTTAATAAGTCAACAACTCAACAAAAATAGTTGCCAGTACATACATTTTACATTTTCACTGGTAACCTTTGTATTTGCGCCTGCGATTTACCTAAAACGTGCGCGAACTTTCCCGTGTATAGAGCGGAGCGCGAAGGCGTGCATATAGAATGAGTGTAATATCGCTCGAGCGCCACTCCGGAGTACGCTAGCAAGTCTATATTAGGCGTCATTATCTGATCCGAGCCGTGGTAACTCACATCACTCCAACCCTGTAACATTTCAAAATTGTTTTGAAGACGTCTCTTTTTTCCTAACAAATTGTATTTTGTGTAAATTTTCAAAGTTATCTAAGTATTTACTTCGTGTAGATTGTAGCCTTTAAAATTAAAATAACCCTAAATGTCGAATAAAAAACCACCGTAAATTTCACCGTCATCTTTATCACCGAAATCTTTATCGTTCAACTGTGGAATAATTCACCACGGACCGTAGTCCGCCACGGTCATAAAATCCCTAGGCATTGACTGATTTTTATAACTTTACAAGCCTTACAAGACCATCATGGAGAAATGTACGGCATTCAGAATCGTTCGCGATTTTCCGCCGTCATATATGTTACAGATATACATAATTAAAAACATGTCTAAGTCGGAATGATTTAACATAGAAACAATTTATATAAATAATGAAACCACGAAACCAAACTAATCAGTCACTACGGTGCTTACTTCTCGTAAAACAATACTAGGAAAGCAACGTTTCATTATAACAACAAAGTGAAGCTCTCAAATGCAAATTGGAAGAGCCTAATGATAACAACCTTTCTTACATACAATCGAGCTTTCAATTATCAAATTAGCCCGCAACAATTAGAACGGAGCGCGGTAGGAAGCCATTTCAACTACTTCGATTTATGTTGCAACTATACTTACGTATATAAAGCGTATACTATACGTACGTATATAAAGCGATACTAGCACAGTAACGAAAGCATGATTACGTCGAGATTATGTGAAATCATGTTATATAAGAATTTTTATCAAAATATAATGTATAATCTTAGTACAATACTTTCTAATTTCGGGATAAAAAGTATAATATGATTTATAACTTTTTTATCTTGGGGGAGAGGGATTTGTCGAAACCGGTATTTTTTATTTCGAATCAAAAACCTAAATACAATTTTGATAGGGTTTGCCTCAAAACTGACAGATATTCAAACAAACTTCCAACCCTTATTTAACCAACTTAGGAGTGTAATATTGTAAAATCCTTCCTAAGTGGATGCGTAGTCCATAAAATTAGATATATACATACGTACATAAATTATATGTTAGTTACTGTTAATAGTTCATCATCAGTGTACTGTAACTTACTGATATTGATTGATTTGGTTGTATTCCATAAATAACATGACAGAACGAACTCGATAAAGAATTATGTAAGCCAGCGACAGTACAGCGTTACTTTTGTGTAACGTTAGACTAGATTGCTTGGCCTCTAATCAAGTTCAAGGCAACCATTTCGACATTTATTAATGGATTTGATCTCGTTGCTAAGCACAGCATAACGCAGTGAAACCAATACATCTCAATTTGTTCGACGCTATTAATCAAAACAATATTATTCAATGAAGTTTAAAAGTGAAACCGGTATTAAACTGTCATAACGCGCTCTTGCATCGATGGCACTGATAAGGACAACTACATCGTTGAAAAACAGATACCAACGAAACCGGCTAGCCTGTCATGAATATTCTGAGACTATGAGGATACATTAACTAAATTGTGTTCATTTATGTATATATTTCGTGCACAACGATGTTTATTGATTACCGTTAAAGGGATGTGATTTTATAAAATACTTAGTAAATGAAAAGAAATGGTGATATAGTTGCACGATGTATTAAAAATCGAAATTCAGGTTTAATAGTGACCTTGCACATCTCGCACAATCTTAAAATAGTGCGTATGATAGAATGAAATATTACGTCAAGATTCTACAAGTCTGACTTCAATGTTGTAGTGAAAATTGTAGAATAGCGCTGTATACTACAATATAATTTTGGACTAAACTCATTTAAGTTTGAAGACACTACAATAATTTCACAATACAAGATCAATTCAGAGTTATCTAAGATTGACCTTTTGCAAATAATGCACCTACTTCTGCCGTTAAACAACTTTTATTAAAACAAGTTGGTCGTCGTTGTAAACAGTTTGGGTGCTGGTCATCATATAAACTAGTGGCAACGCTTGTAGTTGACACTACTACTAAGTGTACTCATACTTCCATTTAGTATCTGGACTAATGCTACTGTCAGTCTCACCCCTTAAGTTATATTTGGGAATGAACGAAATGGAGGTAAGAAATACAGAATAAGTATAAAGTTATTAACAACTAATAGAATACTAATAGAACTGACACTAAAATACCGATTTATACGTCAGTGGCTCGCTCTGAGTACCGACTGATTTTACAACTCCCTTCTGGTATAAAAATGCCTTTGTGGTATTTATTGTTCCAACTGACGTTTATTTAACATTATGTTGCAGTAACTCAGTTTCCACATACTAATTCTATAAACTGTATTATGCAAAGTTGCATAAACCGACTTTCAATCAAATATTGCGTGTAGCCAAATCATTATTATTAACTAGTGCTCGCTTTGATCGTGGCTAATGTCACTAAAAGGGTTTATTTGTGTACACTAAAACTGTTAAACATCCGAATAATATTTGTAACAAGTACCTACTCGGTAATACTTTATATAAAGAGAGATAAAGATAACTTTATACAGTACTCACCAAATCATCGGCAATAATGAGGACAATATTTGGACGGTTCGGGTTTCCATCGGTACATTCGATCAAGAATACAAATAATAGTATCAAGTTTAGTCTATATAAGTACATTCTGGAACGAAATATCTTATTCGAAAGTAAATAATGATATTAATGACAAAAAAATGTGTTTTAATGAGTTTATTATTTATTTACAATAAACACAATTATTTATATTATACATCTAACAACAAAAAGTTATGGCAAATATAAAAAGAATACATTTTTGTCTATGTATAGATAATACGTTACGTTACTTACGTTTTTAAAAATATTACTTACCTACATGGACATATTTTTAAAAATGAAAAGATAAAACATGAAAGCACCAGTGATCACTATACTCGACAGTGCTACACTGTGGTAGAGCGACTATCATACATAATATAGTCTACACTATCTACACACGGATGTGTATATTTTATCTCGCGCGTATCAAATAAATAGAATCCACGGAACAAATTATTCATTGATGTTATAAATAGTATTCTGAAACATCAATTCATAAATAGACATCAATTCATTAATATCCAGGTGAATTAATTATAATTTAATGAAGTAATTGAATGAAACGTTTCATACTCCAAAGTACAAATTATATACTACAAAAAAGTATAAAATAGTGAACCAATAAAATAACTTCTTTCTTAGTACTGTGCTTCATAAAAAATACAGCATTATATTTAACAAGAGGGGACTTACATAAATAACATGAAATAAAGTATTCTATTTAACAACATAATATAATAAATGCCATACTCGTTCGCATAAGCCCTCTAAAATTTACATCTAGATTGATTTCGATATTATTTCCTTATAATTAAACACACTGTGTAAAAATCTTGACAATCATAACATTTAACATAACATGAAAGTGTAAGTAAACATAACAAATCGTCGTTTTGTCTTGGATGCCCAGCTTTCGTCACGACTTTCTTCTTTAGATGTATAATGAATGTCATTCTCTAATGTCAAAACTTTTAATACTTAAAGTTAGAGATGAAGGATACAAACCCGAGAACTCGGGATCCTATTCCGGCAAATTGAAGTACCATCCCTGTCATATAAAATTAAAATAATAATAGAAATACAACTATAATAAATGAGTAAAAATTTCTGTTGTTTTAAACTCGAAGCTCAAAGTATACCAAAAGTCTGGGACAGTGAAGACACATGTACATCGACAAGCTATTTGTTAAGTAAGTCTTTAATTTGTGTATTAATAAAACTACACAAATACTAATCATTCTCTAAATAAATAATTATTTCGAACAACGTACTATAATCGACATACATACATACATCCTCGTAACTAAGTAATAGTAACTATTTCCAATTTATCTTATAATTATTGCTATCAACTTATTATCGGTTGTTTCTATTTTGCAACATAATGCTGTGTATCTATTCTATAATTTGAAGATCCTAACACAGTCCAGAAACCTTAAAGTATACTTCTTAGAAGGCACAAAAAGTTTCTAAATCCATTAGTACGGTCACAATTAACTGCCCGGGCTACAGTACCGTTATTGGCAGTTTTAGTTTGATTCAATGCATTATTAGAATTGCCTGCTTGATTCAGATTCGCAGATTTAGAAGATTCAGTGCTATTATTTAACCACGGCATCCAGTTGTAACCGAAGTTGGCCGGATCGGCGTCTTCACCCAACGCTAACGGAGCCCTCCTCATTTGCGTCGCCCAAAGGGCTCCCAGTCTGTTTCTCAACATATTTGCAATAGTGTTGGCCCTAGCCCACAAATCGTGACTCTCACTAGGATCTTGTCGAATGTTAAACAGGCAACCCCGACCTGAAAATGTAATTATTACAATTGATATTTGAAATAATACTAGAATCCCAAGTGTATCTGTATGACATCTAATTCTAATTTAAAATACAGAAGGGACTTATCAAGGGGCACATCAGGTATAAGTTCAAATCTTAGACTGGATCACTTACTTGGTGTCGGTACACAGAGAGTTGCGTCTCTGCTCGTATCTATTTGTCGTATCCTAGCAGCATTACGCATGGCTTGGACTTCCTCAGGATCAAAATAAATGCCCATTCTCTCGAACACACGCGCCACGCTACATGATATTAATGCAGGGAAGTATGGAGGCGGAACTTCTCTATTTGCCAAAAATTCCTGCCCGTAATAATCATTTCGCATTCCCGTCACATTTCCTACAATAATTTTGTAATCGCCTGCTCTATAAGCAGCATAAATATTGTTTCCGCCGTCCTCAACGGCAATCAGGACCTCTTTTCTCTTTGATTCAGAGTCCAATACTATGGAGTCCCACTGATTGACGCCGTCTATCGCATTACTGATGCTGCCACCCGCGGCCCTCACTAAGGTCGGCAGCCAATCCGTAATATGCATTAAACCATCCCATACTCTAGGTCTGAACCCAGCATGCCATATAAATGCTGGTACACGTACGCCGCCTTCCCAGGGCGTCTCCTTTCTTCCCCTAAACGGCAAGTTAACTCCCCAATTGTTCAAATCTCCAACTGTCGGTGCTCCGTTGTCGGACACGAATATAATGAGAGTGTTATGCAGCATTTGTGTCTCATATAAAGCTTCAACTATCTTCCCAACACTACGGTCCAAGGCGGACACCAGTTCTGCAATTAACATTTAATTTATAATATACATATTTATGTATACTCACTGTTTAATATTAAGTAATTTTTATCAATAGCAAGTCGTTCAGACAAAATCATCATGGTTGTCAGAAGCATACATGATATCAGTAGTTTTTTGAACTCCGAACTTCTATTTACCGTATCCGTTCGTGGTAAGTCACGTTACCACGAACTAAATTAATAGTCAACACCATGAATTTACACATTTAAAAAATTTATAACTGTTTTAATATTTTTTTGAATATTGCCTATTAAGTAAAACAGATTGAAATCATTATCTTATAACTTTCCTAGTTTCCAATCGAAGGTTTTATAAAAGTCAAATACATATGTACGTATAATTTAATTAACATTGGTTAATGTTAACCGGAAATAAATTGCGCATGATTTATATGCAATAACGGCACAAATACAGCGCATTCGCCTGTGAAGTCAAAAAGAAATTCCGGCTACCTGCGGTCACTTATTTACAACTCTAAATAAACATAAAGGTCAGTCTGAATGTAACGCAATTTACATAATTGCAATGTTATGATATATAGCCAATTACCTGATTTAATGAACTTAGTATTACTGCAAATAAAAATGAACATTACATTACGAGAAAATCGTCAATATTTCTTTATCGAGCTTTTTTTGAAAACTTTGAATTCAAATTGTAATGAAATACACTTTACCCGCGTATAATCGTCTATCGGAATGAGCGATGTGCCGGTGTCCGACTGGTCTGTCCAAAGGTGGCTGTAGCGGGCCCCCGGTGTTGCCAGTATGAGGCGCAGTATGGGTCACATGCAGGAACAGAGGTTGAGTTGCATTGTGGCAATGTATTACTAAAATTGTAACATATATCATATTTATGAACCATTATAAAAATACAGAATGATTATTTAAACCGTTATCTTTAAATAATCTTGTCTTTTCTCTTATCTTTAAAAAATAATTATAAGAAGTCATTCTCATAAGAAGTAGTTAACGATCTTTTCTATTTTTTATAGGAACAAGGCCTGCCAAACGGCCCACGTAATGAAATTTGACCTATAAACATTAATGCGTTTCCGACCTTCGAAGAATCTTTAAACGCTGCTTTTGAAATACTCCAGCACTAAAGTTGACTATACACTTCAATAGGAAGCTAACGTAAGCACGTGGTAGGTACTAAACTAACTTTGAGCTTTAGGTGCTGCCAAGATTAAAGTTCGTGCTGTGAAGCCGCACACAGAATAAAAGTTTATTGCACTCTTAAATGTAAAACTGATAGAATACAATGACTCCTCTTAAACTCCAAAACAAAATTTTGAAACATTCAAATGTTAAAATCAGCTACAGCTGAGACTACCAGTTAAGATCATTTGGATCAAATTACAAAATGCACAAACACTGATTCATCACAAATATATACTGATGTCATGTTACTAAAATCATTTAGTTTCCAAGACATGTTCGTCTGAGACGACAAGGATAGCAACACATCTATGAGTCATCCATAGACACTTTGATAGGCCTGTCGGCTAAGTTAGACACTTAATCTGTGATAGTCATTGAACCGGAAGCCAACAATGCCAGTAGCTGATTCTTCTTATTTGTTTTTTATTGAGTGATATAATAGAAAGAAATAGTAAATAACAGAAAGGTAAAAGTAACAGTCACGATTATTAAAATTCAAAGTCAAATTATTTTATTCGTTTCTAGCTGACATAACAGACGTGGCCCTGTCCTTATTTCAAGAAACTCGTTTGTGAATTTGAAAAAAGTTGAGAAAACTAGTGTAACACTGAAAAATATATGTTAATATCTGTTAATGATATTATGACGCAAACAAATATATGAAAGGAAAACTCAACGTGAAATGGACTGGCTATTTGAAATACAGATGCGAATTGCCAGTTGGTCTGTCTGTTTTTGTATCCGGCTGATTGTTGTATTGACCCATGCATACAATTCTACAGCGGGTACACTTCATTTGCATATATAGAGATTTTCCAGTTGTGTGGAATGAAAGTTTGTTAGCTCTGATTTCGTCCTCGAAGCCAATTTAGTTTTACTATACGTATGTAATATACGAAACATTATTAGAATGTTTATAAATTGTACATTTCTTATGCACTTGCCTCTGAGGAGGTATTCTTGGACTATGTGTATGCTTTTGTTAATCTATATCACATTATAATACAACACTAGTGTGAATGCCCCGAACTAGACCTTCAGGCCTATTTTAATTTACAGATGTATGTTTTTGTAAACTGTAGTGATCACAAGAAATTAGGGAGTCGCATTTGATTGTGTATATCATAAATATACATAAACTCACTGTCCACTGCTTTTTCTGTGAGCATATCGACGACATAACGATCTTCCGTGTCTTCTACTGGTAAGTCGTTCTCGAAAAAATCTTTGCCGAACATAAGGCGTCCGTTAGGCCACTGTAAAAAATTAAATTGTTTTACACTGTGCTGACGTGAAGATGCCGGCTTGGAAATCAGTGAACCGTATCGTTCTCGTGATGCACGTTTGTGTGTGTGTTCGTGTGTGTATGTATGTGTGTTACTTAGAGACCATTTGGAAGATTAAAACAGAGGCTTTTATACAATACAATAAACCTTGAATGGCAAGTATACTATATACATAATATTATTTAATGAAGTTTATAAAAAAAATTCAAACAAATTTAAATTGACTCTGAAATCAAAAACTAAGCATTTGCACGCAGAACCACGTGTATAACAAACAAGTACCCTTGTAATATACTTGAATGGATAAATGTGTTTTTTATACAGTGCGTTTAAGTAGTTATCTATCACAAATTGGCCACCTACCGTTTCAACTTTATTGTACGTGTAGTAATCAACGAAACCTCCTCTTGGACCGTAATGATATTTATATCCACGTGCAGTCGGCAAAAATTCCGGCCTAGACATCCCCACGTGCCATTTTCCTACTAAATATGTAGAGTAACCAAGGCCCTCCATGAATGAGGGCAGGAGACGCTCCGTCAGTGGAATACCCCGATCTTCTGAATTATACAAAGGAAATCCTTGCATGCCTGTAAACAAAATTTGCTTTTAGTGTGCATTTTAATAACATCTTGCTTTAAATCATGCAATTATAAACGAGTAGTATTGCAATAAAACTGGGTTTTTCCCGCGCTCAATTTTACTCTTGAGTTACCCCCATTTTCAATACATTTATGTAAAATTTTATTATTAAATGTGTAAAATAAGAAATTATTAAATATGTAAAATAACAAATATTATTACATATTCATTTATCTCTAATGTTACTTTTCGTCAGACCCATAATATGAAAAGCCATGCTTAAGAGAATTTAATGTTAATGTAGAATTAATAGTTAGATACCTGCTTACCTAGTCTCATAGGATATTTGCCAGTAAGAAGAGCTGTTCTTGCAGGCGTGCAAATGGCTTCAGTGTAATATTGTTGTAGTATTACACTTTTGGTAGCTAATGCATCTAAGTTTGGTGTCAGAATTTGGTCTGAGCCGTGGTACGACACATCGTTCCAGCCCTGGAGGCAACCAAAATATTGTTGAAATAACATGCTTATGGATATTTTGCAATTTCTATTATTATATTATTTATCATAAGAACTTAAAGAATAAAGATGTTAGAAATATTAATATTTAAAATGCTAGTACAGAAATACATAAAGAATGGTTTAATTCAGTAAAAAACTTTGCCCTGAAGACAAGTGAGTGAAGAAAACTACGTACACTTTACGTAATTTACGTCATTTTACGTAAACTTAAGGTTTGTTTACTTTACTCTCCGTAGTACCTATATATTATACCGTCCACAACCGCTGTAATAGGCTATAATTAACGACTTTCACACATACGGAGTTGTGGATACATTGAAAAATGAAAAGCTGATTAGAAAAACACTAATGAAGGATTTAATTCTTGTTTGGTATTAATATGATGATTGAGCTTTAAATTAATTTTAATTTTTTTTTCTTACAAAGTAACAGTAAGTAGTAAGCCCGAATAAAGTAATTTTGATTATTTATTGTTATATGTTTGCCTCGCAACGATGTAGATAAAATTATCAAATGTGGCAATTATTTTATAGCATTGGTCTTTATTTAAAATGATTTTATCTTTACGGTTGCCGATATTGTCAAACTGTTCCTTTTGAAGATTAACTACCCGTCATTTATGATCTAATAATTGCAGAAATAAAAGTAAATCCACTGAATACTTTCTACCTAGTAATATTTCTTCGGCACTGTCTGTGCTGTACGGCATAAATACGGTCATAGCTCACAGCTTGCCTATTCTTAAATTATGAGTTAATCTATGAATATAATTGAACTGACTCACTATTGTGACAAAAATAATAAACATATTGTGGATATTACATACCATGTCATCAGCCATGATGAAAACAACATTTGGCTGCGTATAGTAATTCGCCGACACCGATACCACAAACACCATAAGCCAACATTGGACCCTAGATAGAAAGAAAGAAAGAAAATACATATGTTATAAATGGACTAATCTTAACACAAATATTTACATATATCAAAATATATATATATAACGAGCTTTTGCCCGCGGCTTCGCTCGCGTTAAGAACTTTCATCCCTTATTTTATACCCTTGGGGGTAGAATTGATCAAAATCCTTTCTTAGCGGATGCCTACGTCATACCATCTACCTGCATGCCAAATTTCAGCCCGATCCGTCCAGTGGTTTGGGCTGTGCATTGATAGATCACTATGTCAGTC
>DWDX01003847.1:0-12518 GCA_018245675.1 Agara michaeli
GGTTGCCGCCGCGTCGGGCCCGCAGACCGCTCTGTCGACGCGGCGGTGGCACGTAATGATGCTCCTGCATATGAAGCGACGTTGGCACGGTTTACACGGTTGGCGTAGATGGAGAATTAAATACCTGCAATTATGGATAGACGGACTGTTAATCGTTTATATGTTGGTATCGAGAATTATAGCGTATGTCTTAACCGTAGCATTTCTATATCAGATCTTAGCATAAGATAAAAGTTTAACGAACTTGAGACATAAGATTGCCTAAATTCTGTTTAATAAATACCAGCTACACGCGAGTTCCACTGAGAGGTGCGTTGCATTTCAGGCTTATTTTAGGCCATTCTCGGCCTCGGTCACGACGCTATTGAGAGACCTACCAGAAGCAAATTACCTATAATTTGGCAATTCGTAGAAGCGACGTACACCGATAGAAGAGTAGATTGTAATACAAGGAACCAGTGTGATTGATGAGTGAATTTATTACATGCTCTCGTATTCCGAGAAGGGCGTGAGGCACATAACAATAGCGACGGCCGTCGGGAGCCACCGCCGGAGCACCCGCCGGACCGCGGAGGCCGGTGTCGGCGGGCGCGCGAGGCGTCCTCCGACGGAAGCGATGCTCGATAAAAATATATAATGACGATACCCGCGAAACGTATATGGAGTTTAATTGTAATATGAACGTCGGCGCGAGGTCCGCTCGGCGCCAGGCGCGCGGCCGACGTGCGGTCGACGTGCGGTCGACGTGCGCTGTGAACATCGTAATAAATAATATTACACGATACGGGCGGATCGTCGTTTCCACAAAACTTTATGTTCATTATCACCTTATCTCCAGACAGATCGGTTTCGACCGGGCGCCGTATTTTAGCCGAGACGCCTTTGTTTATTTAAAGACTCGTAAAATTATATGCGCGTCCAATGTCGTCATCGAGTTGGGAATTAAGAGGAATTACCGACCATTGCGACAGTGGAGTCTCGCTGCCGTTAGCGTCGTACGGAAAACGCATTCGTACGTGTCCCGGTGGCTGCGGAACTAGGAAGTGTGCGAGTTAACTCACCGGTCATACTATTACTGCGTCTATTGTAAACCAAAAATGTTACGCTGCTATCGTTAGATGTCGGTCGATGGACTACATTACCACGCGGGGTGTAACGACGAAGGTGCGCTCTCGGCGGTCGCACCCGGACCCCGCTTATGGCGCTCGGCGCAGTTTCGCTGAAGCGAGCGGTCCGCCAATCTATTTATAATGTTACCATTGATGCCCCCAACTGAGCTTAAAATTTAATCTAGTTACGTAAATAACGCCAGCCGTGGACTGACCAGTAACGTATCGCAAGTATAACGACAAGCTAACAGTGTCCGAATATATTTCGAGACGCCTTAACCTGGAGCGAACGTTAAAATTACATGCTTCACATAGATCATCACAATCTGCCTTCTTTGCTCGAGCATTCGTTTATAATTATTGAAATATTACATCGGGCTATACCTTTAATTAGCAAAACATTATCCAATAGTCTTATTTAAGTACCTAAGTTGAAACTGTCTTACGAAGTCTACTGAAAGTGAAATTCCGTGCAGCACTGTAGGTATGTGTAGTGTCGTCGATAGTGGGCAGCAAATTTTTATTATTCCTATGACTGACCAACATCGGAGCGAATGATATGTAATTGTTTTGCTAGAGAGTAACGCCACGACGCGGCGGGAGCGCGTAATTCTGTTTTCGATTTTCGACATTGTTTAGAAAGGTCGTTAATCGCCGAACCCGGCTCGTTGAATCAATGACAACGCAGATTTCCATTAGATTACCCTCGCTCCTGTTTCAATAATAAAAATGTAACGTCTTATATGTATTCATAACAATGGAGGTAGGTAGTGATCCTCATTAATTATGAACCGCTCACGTGATGACTTACGAGTACAAGCGTGCCGACATTACCGACACTCCCGTTGTCGATTTTTCCAGAAAATTCATTTTTATATTAACAACACCGCATCACGTAATATGAAAAAATATTACTCTGAGCGACCTTATTACCATTTTCATTAATTTACGTCAAGTTTTACGCGTATTATTCCGTTGTCAATACATTAATAACTATCAATTCTTTGATCCGTTAATATATAACGTGAGAATGAAAGGCGAGGAGTGTGCACAAAACGAATGCACTTCACTTTGCTCGGTTTACCAACAACTTTCTGGGATGCGGTGCCGAGTAGAACGACGGCTCAGCGTTATCGGAGCAAAAAGCGACATTTTTCGCTGGAAGAGGCCGCGAAGGACAATGGAAAGTGCGCCGGCGGCCGGCGGCTCGGAGCGTGACCTTCGCGTTGACACTCTCTCTCGGCCTTCACCTTCACTTCGTCGAGGCCAATTTTTTTGTACAGCATTATTTAACCGGAATACGGTAATTGAACAGTTCGCAAGTTAGTCATAAATAAATACGATATACCCATGGGGGTATTGAGAGCCTGTACATTTCTACCGACTACGACTTTCACAAAATTCGTCCGCATGTTTGACTTTCATTAATGTCGTCGCGCATTTTATAAGTGACTATAGATTTAACGTTATAAGACAATCAGTTTAAGGTCCATTTTTGAGTAGCTCGTTTGACACAAAGCTTAATGCTAGCTAATATAGAATAAGTAGTGAACTATTATTAGTAATCGTACTTAAAGAAGCGATACGTATCTCGCAATCTTGAAGCGGGGAGGTAAACAAATATACTTTGATCCCGTCATAAGAGTCTACAGCGAGCGAGTTATGTCCAAATAATGGTATCGAACAGGCCGAATATTACCAAAGCGAATTTATGATCATCTCCCTTCAGAGCTTGGCAACGTTCCCGTATGGACGTGCGCGGGATGTCGCGTGTACGGTGAGTGTGCATTGTATGCGGGTATAGACGAGCGTGGATGTATACAGAAATTGTTACTAATTATTGCCTGGTAACTTGGTAAGCGTTTGACGAAAGAAGGCTCTATAGAATAAAACTGATCAAATAATTAGTATCATATAAAAACAACATCTCCATATATTTAAGGATCATTAATTCAACAACAGGTTTCTTAATATTTGAGTGTCTCGTTAGGTTTACGGAGATGTCTGCTCGTGTTGTTCAAATGACGTAAATATAGTAGATACAGGAGTAGGTAGTGTGCGAGCGTGGTCGGTGCGGAGAACTAAATGAGTTATTTTTCGAATAGTCAAATACAGCGTCCTATATTTTTGTCTGGAGATGCTTATCACACAGCCGACGTTGTAGCCCACGCCTGAGCCGCGCCGCCCTCCGCTCTGTGTCCAGGGCGCGGTGGAGGTATCACCGGAACGCGCTTGTATCGTCTACATTTGTACATTTCTGTTCCTTACCTACCTTTGTAATGGAAACTTTTCATAAAGTTTTGACCCACTTCCACACTTCTGAATTGTTTGAAATTTTCCTTGCGTATCGTCGAGCTGGACGGTTACGGAAGCCAAGTAGTACTCGTCGATAGTTAGCAGTCATTTTTATTGAGCACAATACGTAATACTCAATGATGATGATGGACCCGATGATGGAGTCGAATGATGAAGAATGCAACTAGTCAATGAATGCTTGTAAATCCTTTGGGTATACACAGTTTTATATTTGCAGTACATTAATCTGGACTCAATGAAGCTGTCCGATGATAGCACTGGTCCCTTTCAACTTTTACCTTCAGCGCCGAGAGTTCCGAGTCTTCTCTGACTTTTAGTAAAGCTCTCGTGTTTTGACTCATTTCATTTCTTTTTATGAACCTAATATAGGGGTAGTACCTATACCTTTTTTGTGCGTGACAAAACGTGTTTGATTCTTTTAAAAGAATGGGTTAGGTTTTACGTAAGAACCAATTTTATGTATAACTAGCTGAATCGGCAAACGTTGTTCTACCATATTATAGCGACCGGACCACGCGTTGCCATGGTTCAATTAGAATAATGGTATAAGAACTCAATCTCATAAATGTGTCTCTTAGATGTTCGGTGTCGACTCTGCCGTGCTACTCGTATACCAGCGGCAGCGGCAGCGGTGCGGTGGCGTTAATTTTTTAATTCTTCAACGTTTTAAATTCGTAATATCTTTCGAACGGAATGTCCGATTTGAACAAACTAAAAAGCAATTTACAGGTATTGAAAAAGTCTTGCTTACGAAATGATTTATTTGGATAAGGATCAATGCAAAGGTACGAATAACTTGGTCTCATTTTGGTCAGATTTTTATCAACTTTTAAAATGTTAAAAAGTAGTCATAGTGACATAATTACAATAGTTAGTCATATGCTATTGAGGAATTTTTTTTAGATATTGATATGTTCTTTAATATTGTAGAACATTTCTTTGTTCTATCGTCAATTGTTTGCGCAGCGCATGCGATGAAAGACATTTTATGGCAGTTTTTTCCCACCTTGGGTTACATTATTGTCGTCTTAGTAAGGATCCTAATTTTTTCCTGTAATTAATATAGCCTCTGTTAATCAGTGATAATGCAGCATTCAAATGTTGAAAGAATTTTTGATATCGATCCAGTAGTTTTTGAGCCTATTCATTACATATATACACACACACACACACACACACAAATCTTTCCTCTTATAATATTAGTAGAGATAATAAAAACAAATAACAAGAAAATTTAGAATTTCTAGCAGTGACTCAGAGTCTGGATGTGTGCCCGGTGCATGGCAATAGGCTCACCACCTATTCCATTATGGGACATGAACGTAACTAGTGAACTGTGGGGGTGTACTACACTCCTCTGCCTACCCCTTAAGGGATTACAGGCGTGATGTTACGTTTAAATAACAAGAAAAAATGATGGTACCTATAAGAAAAGAGACTAATGTAACGTGGTAAATGGAGCAAAATAATGACAAACTACATCTATATACATAACCGTCATGTACAAACGTTGATAAAGTAATAAACAAACCGCCGCCGGGCGCCCGACGCAGGTAACTGTCAAGTCAGAACAATCGCTACCACCTTATAAGTCGAGAGCAGCCCACATCGTGACGAGAAGCGAGCTGATAGTTCTCCGACTATCAGCTCTACAGCGGGGGCTCTCGTCGGCTTCGGTGCGCTGCGAGTGCAGGTTTTGAAGTGCCTATATGTAACCGAGGTGACTAATCAGATGTCATTTCCACTTTGAAGACACACTCGCTAGTCGACGGTCCGAGCGAGGCCGTCGGGTGGACTTACATATTATACGTATTTGGTGCTCCTATCGAGTAAATAAATAAAGTTCATTGTCCTTTTTTCAATAAGGAGACGAACGTGTTCCATCCCATTTGTTGTATGAGAGATGCGCGTGTGGCCGTAGAACGCGGCAGATAAGGGCCGGCCCTTGTGCGAGACCAGACGACAGAGTTAGCGTGCCCGAGCATGCGGAGTGGACGGCGAGATTGGTCACACGCGTTGTTTTTTATTGCCATCGCCGTCGCCTCGGTTTCGTGGGTTTCCTCTATGCGGGGAGAATTTTATTAAAATGTATCAATAATCATATCGTAGAAAAAAATATCAATGAAACGTGTAGTAAGAAATATTTTCTGTTCGATTGTACTCGAAGACACGCACCGAACTCGCCGCGGCCGACGCCCACTCGGGGTCGCCGTGCTGCCGAGCGATGACGAGGGGCTTACATGTACGATTTTTGATAAGTGACAGCATATGGAGACCCTTGTATAAATAAGCTAGTGACGTTTGCTTCTTGCTCGAGACTATCGGACAGCGGAGAGCGATCGTGCGGGTGGACATCGTAAGGCAGTTGCTGACGATCGAAACGGTCGACTTCAGCCGCACGTGCCGCGTGGCGCGTGGTCGCGGGCGGCGAGCCTGCAGCAGGGCAATATCGATAGTGGAGTGGCGCGGAAGACGCCGGCCTTATCGAGCCGCACACGCGCCCCGCCGCCCGCGAATTTACAATATACGTACGTCGGCCGGCCCGCCTCGCGCCGCGCGCCGCCCGCTCCCACCACCCATCGCACCACTTTAAAACCTCCCCCGCTGGCAATACGAGCGAAAATCCCGCAGTGACGACCGTTCGCGTCTCGGTGTGCGTGAGATTTTCTCGCCTGGAAATTCTAATGCGGCGCGCGACTGCGATAAAAAATGACTAGCTCGGGAAACGTGAATACATTACCGAGCGGGACGGAGCGCGGCGCCGCCCCGCCGCGACGCCGCCGCCTCCTCGCTATGTAGTTTACACCGTTTTATATTTAGATTCTCACTGAAAAAGGGAAGGCCATGTGCAAAGTTGCCTACTTAATACGTATTCGGGAAGCCCGCGCCGCGCCGTCCGGCCGGCGTCTTTTATGTATATTGCGTGAAGTTATATGGCGATAAATTTCAATCAGACGATTCACAGAAAGGGTAGAGAATGGTATTTATAGTATTAGACGATTAATATCGCGTAATCGTCGTGAGAATCTAATGGCTAATTTGTTCCGGCGAGGGTCGGCGTTAGGCGGCGGGCGATAATTGCACCGCAGAAAAAACGCGCAATAGGCGCGACAAAACAGTCGTTCAGCGCGGCGCGCGCGGCCTTGCGTTTTTCTAATGGTTTTTGTGCCGCCACCTGCCGCGCACGTGGGCCCGCGCGTCACCTCGCGCTCGCTCCATTGTCACAACTAATAACGCCGATTGGACCGCACTCATTACGAAAACATGTTTAATGACCGCACTCTTTTGTTAACTCCTGTTTCTCATCAGACGATGCGTAATCATGTCTTCGAATGTCTCTTTGTCTTGCGTCGTTTGTTTTAATTACGGATGTGTCTTATATACGAGCCTGCGACGCTACTACCTACGACGATTTACATCCACGCAACGGAATATTGTGCAACGTAACGAAATAATCAGTTACCGACGCGATTTAACTTTTGTCGACTCGCTTATAGACATTTTTGCAGTTAATTCTGACAATGGTATCGCATCCGAGCTCGAAATAATTGTATGAAAAGAGGAAAACGATCTCGGACAGCGCGAGGTAACCTGGAGCGCAGGTACTTGTCCCCTCGTACACCGATACATGCGGCGGTGATATCAAAGTTGTCGGCTGTTTGTTTCCGGAAACCAGTGGAAGTAAAACAGAAGCCGGCGTCCCGGAAACACGCTACCTATAGGCATCGGTTAAGGTCGTTTGTTTCTGTTTTTTTTTGAAACTCCCTAAGTTGGTTTTTGTGTTTTTTCTTTCGGTAAAATTGGACGAGCTCGTGTACAGCTTATTGGACGCCGCGTACAGATTCGTAGCGTCCACCGATTCGCTCACTACATGTCACAAAAGGCGGACCTACTTTGTCGATAGACTTTCTGTTTACATTTGTGACAGAAGTTGCCCGTATTTCATTTTTTGTAAGGCTTTCGTGAAAAATATAAGGGCACGAAGTAAAAGTAATGTTCGTTGTCAGAATCCACGTCTCAGTCCAACATTTGTTATTCGACTGGCTAATGATTGGCTATGGCTATGCTATAAGGCTATGCTCGTTGCAGAGACGGGAGCCGTCGCGCCGCTGGCTGGAGTACCCCGCGTCCCGGCTGCAGCGCTTGCTGCTGGATGCCTGCCCTCCGCGCCTGCGGCCCGCGCCCCCTCGCACCTCTCTGCGTGCAGGTAACACATCTGTAGACTTCCTCCTGAAGTATTCTAGGAAAGTCATGACATGGGACTCCTCAAGAAAAGCGCAAAAAGGCTATCCTCCGAAGCCGGCATAATTTGCAGTCTCCTCGGATGTTGCGACCCGTCTGCGACGGTGACCACTTCGAGAACTAGGTGGTGCGTCTGCCTGTTTGTTGGACTGTATAATGAAAAAAACAAGAGTATAAGCCAGAATTGCCGACATAAATTTGTCTTGATATGTCGAGTATAGTCACTAGTACCTACAATATGTCCATATACTAAGTACACCTATGCCTCCGTAACAGTTAACATCGGTAACTGCTAACGTCCATTTAAAATTTTAATATTTTGAACCGAGTGTAAAGTAAGTTCAGCGGGACGCTAGCTCCCTACCGTTTAGTAAATACTCCCTATTTATTACTACAAATCCGCACTCGGCCAGCGTGGTAGATTATGGCCTAAATCCCACTCACTATGAGAGGAGACCAGGTTCAACAGTGGACCAACGCAAAAGGTCGAAAAAGAATTATTATTTGAAACTGTTGGAAAATTTAAAAAGTTGAAATACAAAGAAATACGAGCAAAAACATTCTATTGAAAACTAAAATTGATTTCATTAGTGAGGCGGCGGTTCTGGCAATAAATATATGATGACGGCGCGCGGCCGCTCGCGTGCCATCAAATATGTACCAGTCCGTAATGCAGCGGGCGCGGAGCTTCGCCGGTGTGTCTCGCGCTCGTACTTACGTGCTTCCAGAACCCTTCGGGATCAGCTTGTTTAACCTTATGTCCTATGTCGCGCGATCTAGGCACACGACAGTATGTCGGCCAGGTTCGGAAAAGAGGCGACTGGCACTGTACGTCTTACACGAACCATTTCGACCTACTTTTAAACCGCTCAGAACTCGGAAACATTTAGATTTATTAGGTCCACTTCGAACACCCAGAAACCTTCATTGGATACATAAAGATATTATATTTCCTTTTATTGTTATTACTGCAAGCCGCCGTCGCAACGGACGAAAGGAGCGCTCGCCGACCACATTACTGGCCTGCAGCCCACCGAGTAGCGAATTGAAGGGAAGGAAGCGGATTAGTAGTGCGGTATGCTTTGCAGCAGTGGATTCGAATCCCATCCTCGTCGCCACTGAAGAATATCGAAATGATACTCCCGAATATACGAAGGAGGCTGGTTTACTTCTCAACTATGTATTACATTACAAGAGTCATATCGAAGAGTGGATGCTACTGATGCAACATTTATAGAAAAAAATATTCTCATATAGAAACAAAGTTCACTTACAATGAGACTAAAATTAAACAGAACATAAATAGTAAAATAGTAACAATATAATTTTACCCGCGGTGCCAACCGCTACTATATTTTGAACCCTCGATGTAAATACTGTAAATATTGATCGGAAACCCGTCAGATCGGAAGCAATAATCATTAAGAGTAATAAAAAAGACATCCTCATTTCACATCGAAAATAAAACACCTCCTCGCGCTAACGACGTGCTCGGATTCCAACGGGCAATTGATTAAGCGAATGAGTTAATAAATATTTATCAATCGCGCTCTTCTGTCTTTGGAGCCCTTCCAAAATGGCATTCGATATTTATTCAGGTCCGTCGTGACCGCGGCCGAGGGACGACCTGCTGGTGGCAGCTCGCTGTCCCTCGTGCTCTGCTACTAACGTACTCGTATGTTCCGACATCGTCGTAGCGGTTGCTCGTTACTTACCAAAAGCGAAAACTAATTGAAATGTAGCGTTTCGTGAGAATCGTACAGTGAACAGCGTCGTGATCGTATTGTGACCGATCCTCTGTTAATATAAGTCCTATCGCTCGACACGCATCTTCCTCCTCCACCGTGTGTTTGAAGTAATACTTCCAGTAATTATTTTCAGACGTGAAACGCTAAACTAAATCTATGGCTCTGTCGGTGCACGATACATGCAACATGAACAAACGTAGATCGGGCGGGCCGTGACCCCGGCCGACGGTCGCCGCCACTGGAGCCCGACGCGGCCGCTGTCCAAACGCATCGACGCCGACGGCTCCTCGCGAACGGCCGGGGCTCGCAGCCGCGCGCCGTTGTTCACGCGACATCTCGTCGTGCCATATAGATCGCCATTCGGGACGCTCGCTGAGCGGGCGGACTTTGCGAACTCTTCGGCTTCCACCAAAAAAATATGGTGGATTGAACACTTCTATAAGGGTTTTCGAGATACATCGTTCATTGATACCTGCAAGTGATCGATAGTGTACGATAACGAACGGACTCGAGCATTACCGTGCATGTATTATTTGTACCGTAATGCGTACGTTTTATTCACGATGGGAACTTCACTACCCACTCGCACATCGGTACGCTCGCACCGCGGACCACGCTCTGGTTCCAAACAGAGCGATTAAATACCCGTGACGCGCTAACGGGTCGGCCGATATACAAATTGCATATCAAGACAAGAGTGAATTATAATATTTTGGGCAAGCGCGCTACATCTTAGGCGCACCTTTGCTTATAATCAGGCGAGATAGCAGCTAAACGCTTGTCTATGTTATTTTTAAAAAAACATTCGATATAATACTTATATACATATTTTTATATACGCCCAGTCACAGAACGAAGTCATGCTCGTCACGCAAACGTTTGTTATCCGCGATACCTGTCCGTCATCTCGGTGCGGCCGCAGGCGCCTCGCCCACGAACGAACCGCGCCTCGGCCGCACTGGAAGAGACATCGCACCGACGACCATCTGTCATTACTCTCGTCTGCAGCGGTGATGTGTCCACGGACGTGTAACGACAGCCTGGAAGATGTATAATACGTATACGTACAACATGCTCGATGCAAATAGATATAGCTATCAGTTTTGGTAAAAACAACAGTGAATCACGCTATTAATCTACATATTATGTTATTTAGATAATATGAAAATTATCTTAGATATGATTATTGTAAACACGCTTTATCTAAAGTTATTACGATGAACACTCGCAGGTTCTTATCGATACACAGTTCCGTTTTCCGATATATCCGTACGTAGACTAAATCGAACGCAAAGTAACACGAGTAATCCACAATATGGCATGCATCGGTGCTAAGATAATTATTAATATCTCTTACTGTATAAGCGTGATTAAGGATTGTAAACATCGTAGAATAGTACCTCTAGTGTTTTATTACGTAGCACAAATACCTAATCTGTGCATTCGCGACGGCGGCACCGCCTCTGTCCCGGCGCTGCGGTCGTATGCGGGCCACATCCAGCGTCGCTAATTCCGCGGCTCATCATTTCGGTTGTGCCATAAATCTGCATGCGCTACGGGGCGCGTGGCGCGCGGCGTGCGGCGGACGAGGGCGACGGAGGGGCGCGGGCGCGGGCGGGCGCGGGCGGCCAGGTGCGGGGGCGGCAGATGTCGCGCGACGTCAGCTGACCTACATCTCGCACGCAGCATTCCGAACCTTATCCTGAGAGCATACGGCATCGCGGAATCCAGATCTGACGGTTAATGAGGGAGAGCCGCACGCGGGTCAAAAGCTACTCCACGCGACAAAAGCTGCCACTGGCGCCATTGTGTGTGACGCTCGGCGCTCTCCGTGTCCGATGCATCGACAAAAGCCGGTCGCCTAGCCTCGCGTGCCACACATATTTAATTTTAACAAATAGAACAGTAATAAATTGATGTTTAGAGTTACGTATCATCGTTGTCTTGATTATGTATTTAGATAATTTTCGTGAAGTGTCCACTGTTCTCCTACATTCGAGAGGAGCGCCGGCCGCTTTCCCTACCCGTGCGTAGATAATGTCGAAAATAACCGAACCCGACGAGCGGCGATTGAACACTGTTTTATCATTTTTAGAATACGTATTATGTTAGGAAACTGCGGGTAAGCAGTTCCCGATGCGGCCGCTGGGTGATCGCTTTCTTGCTACAGATTTTCACTGTATAGAAGTAAAACTATTGTGCGAACCTCAGCTCGTACATTAAGAAAATTAAGAAATCAGGAGATTTCGAGGTGTTTTGTACACAATACCACTCGATCCCGGCGCGCGGCCCGCGTGCGGCTCCTGCGGCCCGTGATCGGTCCATTGTCTTCGTCCGGTCTCACAATTTATTGTCCGCTTTATAAATGTCACGCAATTATTAATAGATTAGATTTATAACGTTGCTAATTATTGAAAATGCTCGCCATTAATGTCCGTCTGTACTGCGCTCGTGATAATAATTCAAGTGAAACGACTCATTATAACTTGGACTGAATTATAAAAAAATGTTAAAACATCCATCGCGAGGAACCGATCTTCTTCCAGGATCGTAGCGCGAGGTCGGCGGGCGCGGCGTCGCCGCTTATGGAAATTGGACGGTTACATCGGCATGGAATACGTGTAACAATTTGTTGCATGTAACATTGTGTCGTCGGGTGCGGAGGGCTTCGGCCGTCGGAGCACCGGAGGGTCCTGCGCTACTGTCCGAACACTCGGTGCAGCACTCGCCGAGCACGGCGCGGCGCGGCCCGGGCTCGCTCTGCACGCGTGTAACTTAGCGCATGCAACACATTACGAGTGTGTATCGCGTACATCGCAGCAGGTAACGAGCGATGCACGCGTACCCGCCGAGTACTTGCATGAAAATAAAACAATCTTAGCGCACCTGTAGACGAATACGACTCCGACGAGTTCTTCCTTAACACCTTTCTTCCGAGTCATACGCAATTATGCGATTAAGGGTAAACGATTGAATCTATACTAATCTATACTTCTATACTCTGTACTAATATTATAAAGAGGAAAGATTTGTGTGTGTGTACGTATGTAACGAATAGGCTCAAAAACTACTGGACCGATTTCAAAAATTCTTTCACCATTTG
>DWDX01003848.1:0-12515 GCA_018245675.1 Agara michaeli
TGAAATGGGAGGGTGAAGCTTGTATGAAACTTTGTCAATTTTAAACCGATCGGGCTGAGACTTTGCATGCATAAAGCATGCATGCATAAATAAAAAAAAAAAAATTGTGGTTTGTGCACCGTGTATATTTGATATCACAAACAGACGCTGCAATTATATTTAGTTGTAGCAATGTACATGAAGAGAAATAACCTCTCGACACTCTAAAACAACGTCGTTCTATCCGAGAAACCGTGATAACCTTTATTCCAAGTTTATTATTTAGTACATCGACCTAATATTACAAAGAGAAAAGATTAGTTTTTTTTCTGTTAGTATTGAATAAAGTCAAAAATCACTGAACCGATTTTCGAAGATCTTTCACCGATATAAAGCTACATTATCACCGAGTAACGTAGGCTATACTTTATATCCAAAATAAATTAGGGGTCCTTACGAATATTACAATAATGTAAAACAAGGAGGCGAAAATTTGCCTATGCAAGTCAGTTTTCGGCGTGCGCTGCGAAAATTAGACCATTGGTTGCGCTGAGACAGTGGTTTTAGGACAACATATAGTCAGTTTTTTATCCAGAAATCTAATACTTTTTTAAAATCACTATACAGTTTTGCATATTTTTTGAAGTCGGTACTTTTTTTGTATACTGTAGAACTCCCAAGCGACAACATTTAACATATGTAAAAGCTATTGCAAATGACTTATTTTTAATTAAATTTAAAAGTCTCACAGCTCGCAAAGTCCTTCTTTTACCAAAGTAAATGAATATAAAAAAGAAAATCTTACTTGCGAAACAGATACTGTGTGATATTCTCCAATCGCTTCACCGGATCAGTGTTCAGATATACTCGAGAATTGGTCACAACCATCTAAGTTATTGGACAGAAGTACGAAGTGGTTTTTTAAAGGCGTCCTCGCGTACTCAGAACGTAACGAAACTAATTGATAACACCACGCGAATGTGTCTTCTGTTAGTATGTCACTATCACTACATAGTATAAAACAAAGTCGCTTTCCGCTGTCTGTCCGTATGTACGCTTTGGTCTTTAGAACTACGCAACGGATTTTGATGCGGTTTTTTTTAAATAGATACAGTGTTTCAAGAGGAAGGTTCATATGTATAATAATATATGTAGTGATACGTCGAGGTGAACTAAACACACATTTTACGACAATCTACCTCCAGAGGGAATTGCAGGGGCGGAGGCGGGACGAAGTCGTGGACAAAAGCTAGTATTATTATAACACTAGCTTTTTCCCGCGACGTCGTGGCGCGAATAGTGACTTTGAGTAGCATTTGAATTTTCTAGGACCCATTTGTTACGGACCGCCGAGAATAGACAATTAAGGTACTACAATAATATCGCTATAAAAGATATGGGTTGGTGATAGAGGGACGAAAATTTAGGATTGCGTGTATTTTTAATGCCGAATCATAAAGCAAATTGTCAAAAAATTAAAACTTTGCTGTGAACCAACCTTATCACTTAGGGGTGTGAAAAATAGTTTACGTCCTATTCTCAGACCTGCTGAATATACACACAAAATTCCATGAGAATCGGTCAAGCGGTTCCGGAGGACTTTCGCTACGAACACTGTGACACGAAAATTTAATATATTAGATCTGTTTGAGAGAACGGTAGTCACCAGCTTCTGGCAGTCCTTCTTGTCGCAGTCTTTTTGCACGAAATCCAATCTAAAGGCAATCGTGTCCGCATAGTAACGGGTATTTTTTATGTTCATAAGTGACCAGCACGTGAGATATTTTGCGCGTAATGGCTATTCGGTTACGAGTATATCGTAACAGATACAAAAGCCGTTACCGAACTAATATAACGGTCGCATTTGATAAGAGCGTTCAGTTATGTGGTACACCAACTATCAAATTTATTTATTTTCGCCCATCGACATAAGACATAGCAATATTACTTACAGAAAAAAAAAAAAATTCATAATATATTGACAGCTAACTGTACTAACACTTACAGATAAAAAAAAGAAAAAAAGAAGTACAAAAACTAGATAATTGAGTTATAATATAAAGCGACTTAAAATTGTTTTGAAGTCATTTTGTGTTTCAAATTAGTTTCGTTTTATATCATTTAATTAATGAATTAAGCAAATGAGATGAAATTAAATGGGTACGTCAAACTTTTTGAGCTTGGCTGAAAAGCTGGTGATACTGTCAAAGTTGATATCGAGATTAGTTAATTTTTTTTATCTTAAAGAATATATATCAACATACCTAGTCATAACAAGCGGTTCGCTCTTAATTTTTTTGACGTAATACATTAAGACGATATACCTAACTTGACGAAATCTTATACTGAATAAAACAATTTGAATTTGAAATCACTAGGCAATCACTGCAGAACTGCGGGGCAGGTGCAGTTAGTATGTGTTAGTATCCGCCCTATCAGAGGACGGTCAATGCGTCGCTACTCGCGACGAAGATTTTGGTTGTATACACGTGTACCTCAGACCCTTCAAACATGAACACAAATTGTTCCTCTGACATTTTTGGACGCAACTTTGGTCTCGATCACAGCGCATGATTGGCAACGCGACATTCTAAATCCAAAATGGCGGGCGTTCCAAGATGGCGTTCGTTTTGGAATCGAACCCAGACCCGCCGTTTTATCGGTCTATAATTATCACCGCAGATGGGACATGCCCGAGTTGTAAGCTCGGTATCGGGACGGTGAAGGAACTCTATTTGGGGCGATATTGCGAAGCGTGCAGACCGTTCGCAATGATAAAACCAATGTATGTAAATGGTGCGACCCAGTTATATGATATAACTGAAGTTGAACGTGATCTCTGTGACGTCACCTCGTGTCACGTGCTGTGTCGTGGCACGCGTTCAAATCGGGATGATACATTTTTCTAAGCCAATGTTATAAAGAGAAAAGATTTGTTTGTTTGCATTGAATAGGCTCTGAAACTGCTGGAGCTATTTGGAAAATTCTTTCACCATTACAATCCTGCATTATCCCCGATGAACATAGGCGATAAGATAGTTACAAAAAGAAAAAAAAGAAAAAATACAGACGAATTGAGAACCTGCTCCTTTTTTTGAAGTCGGTTAAAAAAGTTAGGACTAATGTAACCCAACGTGTGAAATGAATACCAATGAATATTGTACATACATTGCTCGTCGACAGGAAAGATTCAATATTATGTTTAAGACGCCTAATGCGACTTGGCAATCCGCCCGTTCTTAAATCCTTTAAAACCCGGAAACAAGTAATTCTATACGAATTATTATTTCAGATAAGTATTAAGCTTTTTACCACGAACCGAATATAACTGGATTTCAAGGTGATGATGAGGAGGTGTCTGATAACATCTCGAAATGCACGCTGCTAGGTTTTTTTTGTAAGTTTTTGTTACCTTAGTGTGCATTGAAAATAAACACGCTTAGCTGTATCGTAATATGTTGTGCGATGATGGAAGCGACGAAGTGACGTCCATCAATGTTACCTGGAAATGTATGTATGTAAACGAACTTGTGGCTCAATGTAGGTAGAAAAGCACACAGTAATTTAATATTTTGGTACTGGTACTGATGGAGGAGTCAAGAGTCTCCGAAACCGGCGTGTATGCAAGAAGAGAGTGATGAATGTAGACGAAGCGCGTCGGGTTTGCAAGGACAGAGATATTTGGCACTCGGTGCGCCCTGCCTACCCCGTTAGGGACCTGGCGTGACGGTATGTTGTTGTTGTTGTAGCATTCTGTTATATGTATACATATATGTTTATCAGCTGTCAGGGTACCATAACACAGGCATTCAATTGTCTAATTTGGAATCGTATAGCCGTGCGTGGAATTGTGGCCAGTTATAAAAAAAAAATCGCCATATTTTTATTCAGTGACAAATATTTATTGCCACTTGCAAAATTTCCAAGTAAGAAAATTAACATAGATTTTATGCATGTAAATTGGCTGTGAATTGTCCGAGGGAAATTAAAAAAGCCTTATCTGAGCTATAACACAATTATATATGCGAGGACATTGCAAGCTCAAAAGTTCCATTTCCGCGCGGAAGCTCATTCCACTGAACATAATATTGTTCAGTGCGCTGTCGGAGGGGCGGGGGGAGGGGAGCGGACACGCGATCCGGTCAGCACACTAGCTTCTCACACAAGACAGTCCCGTTTTGATTTTATCTTTAAATTCCTCTTCGTTTCCATCCTTGTTATTGGTCCACTGCTATGATAAATAATTTAGCTAATCTAGCTAATTTAGCTATGCACTGATAAATAATTTTAGTTCTTGTCCAATCACTCATTACGAGTAAATATTTTCTATTCATTTACATGTTTGTATAATGTTATTAATTTTATTGCAAAAATTGATGCAAGAATTACATAATGATTTTCTAAATTGCAACATATAGTGACCGTTAGAGAAATAAATATCCAGTGTAACTATCCTGTAAAAATACAAGTTAAGTCGTTTAGTTTAGTGAACAGTAGTAAGTGCTGTCTTTTTTAAATGACTCAGACCTTGACATTTACATTGATATCGGAGCTGTTGGCAGTAACACCGGCTTACAGAGAACTTGTCCCATTTTTCACGTGCAAGTTTTTAACGGATTACAATTACGTTATTTTCTTATGAAAATAATATATTTGCATTCAATAATTTGGCATTCTACAATAAAGATAATAATAATAAATATAAAATTTCATAAAAAAAGTATTAAAAAAAATAGAAAGTAATAAAAAACATCTATTATACGTAAATAAATAAAATTAAAAGCAGTTAACAACATAAAAAACTATCAACCCTTATGTTTTGTTAAGGCTCCCATAAAAGTGAAGAGTCTACTATACTATAATAATAATTACTTTATTTTTGTCAAACTATTGCCACCGCCACACCTATTTCTGCCGTGAAGCAATTGTTATTACAATTTGTTTCGCTTTGAAGGGTGTGGATGCCGGTCCACGCGTATACCAGAGGCGACCATCTCAGTACTCAAGAGTAGCGACGCATCTGTGACCGACCTCTGATAGGGAAGATACTAACGAATACTAACTGCACTTACACTAACAAATACTAGCTGGACTAATTTTACTAACGGTCCCATTCCTGCAGTCCTGTTACTAATGAATGCTCACCAACTAATTCTTATTAACACCTATTAACTGAATTCACACTAACAGTCCCATCCCTACAGCCCTGTCAGAGGTCGGTTGTAGATGTCCATGGACGGGAGCGGTCACTCGTGACTGCTGCCAGCTCGTTTGCTACTCTCATACCATAAAAAAAAAAACACCGCGAGAAAACCACCTTACCTGACTATGAGAGGAGACTCGTTTTCAGTGCAGGGGAACAATAAAAAGGTTGAAACAAATTTGGTTTGAGTAAGCGGTTCGCAGAAACTTGTCAGAAATGTCTAACTACTTGCTAGTGCCTCTGAAGACTAATTTGCCACGCCTCGTGTGTTATTGCGTGTACCATTAAACACCCAACTCGTTTCGGGTGGGCCCCTTATTGCAACAAATAGTTCGGTTATAAATATCCACGGGATGATACACCTCATTATTAAGGTAATAAATAATTTTTTGCATTAATTTTGTTACAACTAATTCTTGGTTTTTGTGATGGTTATTCTCTACAATTTTCTTTTTAAAGTCACAAATTTTATTTACAAAAAAAAAAATTCGCACAACACAAAGCATCGGGACATTTTCATAGCATTTTCCCTACTTAGTTTAAAGTACTAGAAATGGACATAATTGTTTTCCGATAATCCATGCTGTTTTACTGATAATTAATTATGGTGCAGTATGCATATAATGACACAGTGGGGTATCGACTTTTCCCCCGCCCCGGGCTTAGCGATTGCCCGCCCAATATCACTCTAGTGACGTCCATTTGCCTTTGTATCGATACAGGATATGCGCTCCGCTTAAAATTTAATACATATTAACTATGGCTTACATTTCAACCTTTCTCACTCATGTGGCCTGCGGTACGGATTCTGTCACACACAATTACCATTCTGGTAGGAAATCCATATTCAAAAATTCGTTATTCCTGCGAAGACATTTCAAATATCACCAAAATGATATTCATGAATTATTATTACTGACTAGATATAAATACTACACGATTTCCGTAAATGTTTTGATGAATGTAGACGAAGCGCGTCAGGTTTGCAAGGACAGAGATATTTGCAACTCGCTGCTTTCTGCCTACCCTGTTAGGAACCTGGCCAGATGTTATATATGTATTTGTGTATTTTGATACATAACTCAGCAAAAAATATGGCAATTGGAAGAGCGTTAGTGAATAATGTTACATATGCAATGTACACAAACATACATCAAAGTACAAGAATTAAATAATTATATCAACATAGTCGTAAGAATCAATCACAATTTCCTACGCAGGTACAAACGGCAGATACTATGTTGCAAAAATTTTGGAAAAAGTCGAGGGAACTTTCAGATAATGACCGTGTCAAACTAAAGAGGAGATAACGCCAAACTTTTAACCAAGTTCTTTACGACCCAATTCGTTATCGATATCCTATCCCCACCCTATATATCATTTGATTTTCTCATTTCAATCCGACCAGTCGGTCCCCGTGCCTCGAGCGGGCTGGTTCTGTGGCTAGCGGGCTGTGACGTTATCACGAGCGAACCAACCCATTGGTATCACGCAACCCTACAAAAAACATTAAAAAATAAACTTTATCAAGCGATAATGTGACGCAATAGTGAGTGATTTTAAAGACAATAAGGCGCGGATTCCAATGAAAGTGTAAGGACATTGTTTGTTATATACTTACCTGAATTATAATGTAACAATGTTTTATACATGGATAAAGTAATTTATCAATGCTTTTTAAACAATAATCAAATATAATTTTTTTATGGCTTAAATCAAAGTTTGTGTGTTAAACGTTTAAAAGAGTTGACAAATAATCGCTTTGAAAAGAATTTTTGCACATTTTTTAAATGTTTTCAGACGTACTTATCAGATTGTTTACAAGGATCTTACGTTTATAAATTTAATTAAATTTATAGGTTTATGGAAAATTTCAGAAAGAAAATTAAATGAAAAATAATGTCATTCTCTAACTATGCCAAATAAAACCTGACGGTAAATTTTCATCTACGATAATTTTACTCCATAATCAGTTTGTTTATCAAGGTTTTGACTCCATGTTATAGTGTATGCTTGAGTGACTGAACTGAGAATCTCTTAGTAAAAATCCCTCAATTTAGTAAATTTAAGACAATTAAAATTTTAAATTATTCCTGGTATTGGCATGCTGAATATCGCCCCGTTTTCAAAACGCAAAATGCTGTAAACAGTAAAGCTAGTTAGTAGAAAATGGACATGAGTGACAAGATGTAAAGCTAAATTATTTTTGTACTAGAGGCATTACAACTGAATACTCAGGGATTGTAATTATATTGTGGCTGAGTTAAGGAGAACTATATTTTTCACGTGTTGTGAAGAAAACTTGTCTCAATCTCGCAATCTGAGTGTATATGGTATGTTTCAGTCCTTGTAATGTTCGCGGTATACGGGTCTGTTTTCATTAACAGAACTTTAAAGCGTGCAGTTTTACTAAGAAAATGTTACTTCATAATTATAGCGAGTTTTGAAATATAATTAATACTTATATAGTTTTTATAAAAATAAAATTAACCCCTTGTCCATAGGTGAGGGACGTGGTCGCGACGACCAGATGTACAGATTCGAGGCAACAGGAAGCGAATTAAAGCCACGAAAATTGCTCCCCACGGTAGTCCAGCTCGCGCGTATATCGCCTATCACAAGCTGGGTGCAGGCATGGAGGCCCAGACCACCACGCCCCAGTCTGAATGCGAATGTGGCGTGCACCCGTCCGCCTTGTATCTGCTGGCTACGCTACTGCTTACTAGGTGAGTAACTAACTATAGATCTTTAAACATAAATAAAGCCAGGTTAAATAGAACATCGGTTTAATAGCTCAGTATATCTGGAAACGCTGGCTCAGATAGACAGCAGTTCGTGCAGTCACTATTTTGAACGAGTACTGGCAGATAGCAAGCTTCATATTGATGCGTAGCGTTGCTACACTACGATAACGCTACGAGTGCGCTAATGTATAGCTACGTGAAGGCGTCAATGTACCTATTTACCGGCGCGACACATTGCTAATCGTGTGTCTCGTGTCCCACGGACAACGCGACGTTTCTAGAATTGATAGCAGTTGTTTTTAAACGGACAATGACGTTCGCAACAAATGTTATAATGAATTAATGAATAAAATAAATGGAAAAACCATAAATATTGCTCTACGTTTTATAACTATTGCTATCGATTTTCACTAAATGCGCCAAACTGAAATTTTCTTTAACATAAAATGTCGAATTTATAAGTTAAAGTTTCTACCTACTTATTTCTATGTTTTTAGGTTAGATTACAGATAAGTAATACATTTTAATATTTTGTTAAATTTTCCTTTGAATCTTTGAATGTGAACGAAAAAATGTTTTACTTTGACTGTTAGGAGAGAATTAAGAGAAGGAAGATAAGTCGTAATAATGTCGTAGTAATGAAACTTCACGCAAAATGGCTTCGTTTAAATTGCTTAGACGTCGGCTTTTATCCTTTACGGAAGGCATTTCTACGTCCCTGCGGTCGGAATAATAAAGCCAGTAGACGTAACAAAGGTATAATTTACTCAATAGGGAATGTTCTCGGCGTTTCATAACTACAGGTCAAGTTTTCTTTGGGATAGCATCGCTTTTGTAATTACCATGACATCTTATAGAAGATTACTGTCATGACTGTCTTATTTATATTCAAATTCTGCGGCGGTAGCGCACGCTACAGTAATTTGTCGCATGAATGCGTAAATACTTTTAACACCTATTAACTGTATTCACACTAACAGTCCCATCCCTAGAGCCCTATCAGAGGTCGGTGGCAGATGTCTATGGGCCGGAGCGATCACTCGTGACTGCTGCTAGCTCGTTCGCTACTCTCCAAATATAAAATAAAAAAAATAAAAAAAAATTATACATTCGAAATTTAAATTGTTGGCCCTCCAAACATAACACGACACAAAAGTGGATCATATTTCGAACACATACATTTCATTTATTACCACGGTAACAAAGGGATTTAACTGTGTTGTGTATGTGGAACCAAGGAGGCCAGGAGTTAGAATAAAGGATATGGGGAGAAAGCCAAATTAATCTTTCACAATCTCAGCCAAAGTAGCTAAGCCAGCGACGTATATTCATATAGATTTTTGTTTAAATTCCGCCCAGCAAATTCTCAGCACTCATGTTATACAAAGAACCCCAGTCCACACACGTGAAAAACAAATATTTTCTACAGTGTGTTTTTGCGATGAAAGACTAGCTCAAGCTGGTAATCCGGCGATTAGCAGGCGTTATTACTTGTATCGATATTACGTGGTGGGAAAACAGAGCAGATACTTTATGAGCGAGTAACAGAATGTGATCTTAATTAAAATACAGTTGTTCTAAGAAACTTTCTCGGGTCTAACCTCAAAAAAGTTTCGCATAAAAACGTTAAAGGTATTCGACTAATTTATAGATCTAAAACTTAGACGATTTGGCGTTCTGCCAACTTTAGGAGAACAGAAAGTTAATTTGTATTCAGAAGTGAATTTTATTACACGCGATTAGTGAAGGCTCTAAATTTTAGTCGTATTATATTCAAAATGGCGTATTCAAAGACAAAAAGGCTCGTTGACACGAACGAACAATATATTTTTCACAAGATTTCATTAAAAACGTATAACATTTAAAATGAGTTAGACTCCTTACAACACCTGGCACTAAGAATATAAACTTTCATTAAACAGTGCAACCAACCGGGTCGGATTAAAAGTATGCAATATAGCGGACTCATACATTTATCAAACAAATATGTATATCATTCCTATATAAACACAGTATAGTTATTTTATTTGATAATATTTCAGTGATACCTTTATTTTCTTTCTAAAATAAATAACTACATTTCTCACATTACATTTTGTTGACGTGTGAAATTGCTTTGGAAATTTACATTTTCAATTCCATTAGATATAACGTTATTACGTTTCACTGTCTGTTTCTTGTCGCTTATGAAAATCAGATATGAAAACACGCGAGCGGTCGCGAACGTCAGCTCAGAGTTGGTTGGAAAGATAAAATCCAATTTATAACGGAGTTGCCACGTTTTGTCAACGGAATTACTCGAAATATTGAAATAAACAAAGGTGGTATTGTTCACAATAAAAATTTAATTGAATACTGTTTCAAATTCATCCAGGTTGTAGTGAAATGTATCTGCAAATATGTCGTATGGCATTCAATATCAACATACAGAACAAATTGTGTTTCTGGACATCTTTTCCCAAAGTATATTCTGACTTTATTTATTTTATAAACTAAATCATCTCTGCGCTGTTGGGAGGTTGGGACGGGCCCGTCAAGACAATTTAGAAGAGGCTTTTTGCTGTGTTAAAATTAACTTCGGTAGGTATAAAAAGCGTTCTTACAAATAGCACCCCACATTCTTCATATAATGAGGTGTTGGGATTATATTATATTTCTTTAAGTAGGTCTTTGTGATTCAGGGCGCGTCTAGCTGCACTGCTTGTTATATTATTGGCTTATGTATTTCCTATTATATATCTTATTGTAATAATAGCCTTACACGTTATATACACATACTTGACAGTAAACCTACCATTCCTAGAATCTAATGAACATGAAGCATTCTGCACTATTTTCTTCTAAAACAAACGCAATTACTGATTGACGCAAAGAAATGAAACCAAGTTTGAATTTAGAAGCATTCTGACTATAAGAGGATTTTAAGTGTGAATTATTTCTGTCTGAGAAGGTCGACTTTAGACAAATCGCCGTACGATCGCAATAAATTACATTTCAGTAGCTAGCGTGAACAATTTTTGTTCAGAAATGTTATCGGGTATAAATAAACGAATGGGCTTTCGTCGATCGGTACTTATTAATACGTTAACAACATTGTTATATTTTATAACATTTCGTACGAAGCAGTTGTATCAATTTTTTATGCAATGGTTATAGCAAATTGGCACGCGACTGTCTGATGTTAGGGGTCATTGAACCCTATAGACACTTCTGTCTTATATCTAAGGGATCAAAATACACTACTACGAATATATATTTTTCGGCATAAAGAAAAGCATTAGAGCAGCCAGGACGAGACGGTTTCTTATCATATAAAATACGGCGTGACGCCATTCCCAAGCTTTTATAGTATTTCCGCCCAGTAATATATTTGAGTAAGAAGCAGATAAATAAAGACAAGTAACAACTTATCTTTATATCCTTTCTGCTTAATAAAAAACCTTTTCATTATTGATTTGTATTTTTTAATCTGTAAAATACCAACCGAAACCAGAGCAGCATGTTGTAATGCGCCAGTACAAGCCTGCCATAGTTGTCTGGGAAACCCGCGCGTAAGTATATAAAGTAAAAAGCGTGCCATTAATCGTAAAACAAAATGAAAGCCTTTCTTCACCGTTAATGGCTTTGAATAAATTATAATATAAGAACAGACCAGACATTACAAAGAGTATGAAGCTCGTATTTAACGCGTCACACAATAATATATCGATTTCTAAACACAAAAGCTGCCTACACTCTTTATGTATGACAATGACCAGGGAAAGATTAATTCAATATTGACAAATATCGAACTACATTAATGTTCTACCACAGACTTCAGTAAATAGAAGTGGCTAGAGTCTTTATTATTAATAAGGAGTGACACACACGGACTCCAGTGACACGGATTTTTGTGATTGCTCATATTTTTTGCGTATTATGGTACAGATACATAATTTTACTTCAATGTTGCTACTCAGAAAAATACTCGTAAATAATATTGTATAAGAATAACACTGAGGGGACATTCATAAATCATCTAAGGATTTTTCTCAAATATCTTTTTATCTCTTTCTTTTTCCTTAATCACCGTGAAATCTTTTATTCACGTTTAATATGAATAAATATTCCAAAATTTGTTACCAATGTCACAAAAATGATAAAAAGCAATTCCATTTCATTTTCGAGTATTTATGTAAAATCTTATTGTGATTTTTGCGCTTTTGCACCGAGCTATTTTTGTTTCGTTTGTGTATTCGGTCTATAGTTTGCATCAAAGGCAATCCTGAAAAGTGAAAAGCAAATAACAAGCTGAACAAAGGCCGGACGGGTAGGCAGGTTTAACAAAGGAAAGGCATATCAAACGCCAGTGTACAGCAAACGGGCGGAAACGAACGTGACACGTTAATGAAACTTACACCTAATATTTAGTGCTGTTTGGTAATAATAATAAATAATAATATATCGTAAATTGCATGTACCATTAAGGAACACTTTAGCGACTATTTATCAGTTTAGTAATATTACTTGTACTTGTACGCCGTAAAAGGCAAAATATGGCTTGAACTAGTAGACTTGTAACATCTTTATATGTACCCATATTTGTGCAA
>DWDX01003849.1:0-12513 GCA_018245675.1 Agara michaeli
CTCTGTCCCTATGTCCCTATGTATGCTTAAATCTTTAAAACTACGCAACGGATTTTGATGCGGTATTTTAATAGATAGAGTGATTGAACAGGAAGGTTTTTTATAATAATATTTATATAATAATATATGCGCAGAACGCAGTCGCGGGCAAAAACTAGTATTAAATAAAATACAATGCCAAACACACCTGCATCTGCACCGACTGGCAGTTGACGAACTCGACGCTGGAGACGAGGTTGTCGAAGACGACGGCGCACTTGGTGCACGAGTCGAGCACGACGCCGTTGATCTTGCCGCGGACCGTCAGCGACGACTCGCGGCACCGGAACATGTACACCACGTTGTTCATCTCCGCGTTCTCCACCACCAGGCCCGAGTTGCCCTTCTGGTACTCCTGTCGTGTCATACGCCAATTGTTTATCGATGGACTTCAATCAAATCTATATATATAAAAAACGTATCTCTATTTCCCTTCGTCATCGCAACACGCGCGAACGGATGCAGCGATTTCGCAAATTCTTTGTTTGTTGTGTTAATTATTGTCAGGAAAAGGTTCTTATGAAAGAAAAACTTAAGAAACTTGTGCGGAATATTAGAAAATTTAAGAAAACTTATGATTTCGATCCCACTGGAATATCATTGTACAAGCATAGACTAATTCAAATTATTGCTACAATATGAGCAACCCAGTGTCCGAGAGGGGAACGGTAAGGCAATATTTACAATACGCTAACCACAGAAAAATATGTTCACCATGTGAATTGTTTATATTTTAATTCGCATTATATTTTAAGTCACGAGAGTCACATATACAGAGTGCTCCGAAAATGTTTTGAACATATACATAGTGTTAGGGACGTCGTAACAACGACAGGGGGCCACAAAAACTGCCACGCGATAACCCGTCGTAAATCACGTCCTCCCAGGGAAAACACAAACGCGTCCCCGTCACGTCGCTCCATTTCCCAAAGACATTACGTTTACGTTAACAACTCATTAACCCCAATATAAAATACGATATGAAAATGTCGTCTATAACTCAGTGTTGTGTTATACGGCAATAGAATTACTCGTAAATATCGAATAGACAAATCATAACTAATTTTATTACGTAACAGCAATGAATGAAAACTTTTTCAATAGCACCTGAGTTAGCTAATGAACTCAGGTACTTACGGGGAGAAAAACTAAGTTAGAGCGTAAGTGCGATTAGCGTTCGGGTCAGGCCAATCGTGCTTAATTAACATTGATTGATATCAGAAAATATGTAGTAGGTTGCTCATTTTTTTCGAGTTCAAAACTTTAAAGCTTATAGTCGGCTACGATCCTGACAAATTATATACTGGTACTTTACTTATACGATATTTCGCACTCAAAACTGCTCAAAAACAAAACAGAACTCGCGTAATTTAATTATCTATTGAGTTGTGGATACGGCTAACTGTGCGAATGGTCGGCGAGCTATACTCACGATGAGCCACTTCTTGCCGTCGCGCGCGAACACGGGCGGCTTGTCGGGCAGCGCGCCGGCGCCGGGCGCGGGCAGCGGCTTGGAGGGGAGCGCGGGCGCGCCGGCCGCCTTGAACGGCGCCGGGCCCTGCCGCAGCTGCGGGTTCTTGTGCGTCTGCATGTCCGATGTCACTTTGCGCAAGTCTGCCGACGACAAAACATCGCGTCACAAACACACTGACTGATAGACACTACCGCTATTAGGCGCGCGTTAGTCGAAATGCACTTTTGTACACACACACACACACAGGCTTTGATTAAACGTGTATTGGATGGATAAACATGGACTATAGGAAGGATCTGTTAGGTCCGATTCTTGTGTTGTCGTTCGCCAACGTTTAGATACTTACTCTAAAAAGCTTAAACAAACTGTACGTGAGGCCGCGTGAGATAGAAGTGAAAATTCTTGCTTTCAATATGTATTCAGATAAATTATACATAGAATATGTTTTTCTTGCAACGTCAATAGAATACGAAATATTTTTCAGGAATTGAATTTAAATTTTTCATAACGTTTGTAAACTTATGACCTCGTAACAAAGAAGTTTTACTTCAAAAAATGCTTGCTCATTGCAGAACAATATTAGCTTTACGATGTCAATAAGTACTGTCCTATTGTTGTATTAATAGAAGTATTCGCATTATAATATTCAATTAATGTTATATTTGTGTCATCAATAAGTAGTTAGCCAACTCTTTTAAATAAAAAACTATCAAAACATACAGCGCGAAGAGAAAAAATAAATAATTAACAACGATACGAAAACAAATTATTTTATTTAATTATTCATATCCGAGAGACTGTCCGTTACAAAACTTACAAGTACAATATTACATGGATTATGGAAATGCCCGTTTGTACTTGTGCATAAACCTTTTATAAAATGTAAATTCGTTCCTATTTCATGGAGCTTTCGAGAGCACTTTTATATGAATTTACACACAAACTACCACTAAACTTCAGTATCATCACAGAGCATCATAACACTGGGTAATGGTAATTGTCTAGAGCGTTTCATTTGAATTTTAAACTCATATTTAAATGAGTGCTTGGTTGTTTACATAGCAAAACGTTATGTAGGTATGTAGTTATTGAAAGTTTTATGTTTTACAATATTTATTTAATAAACTTTAACTTAATTTACATAAATGATAATTCATAATTTATTGTTCTTTACCGTTTCAAATTTGGTTCGAATGATAATATCATCATTCGAACCAAATTATTATATACTTAATTTATTATTAGGTAGGACACAGGATACAAAATTTTTAGTCAATTTACGATTTATGTTTAATTTTTTCAATCCTTGGGCCCAATAAGGTATTTCCACCGATACCTATATATATATATATATATATATATACCCTTATGTATGTATGGTATATACGTGTAATATTCACATATATAATTCTAAAATAATTGTTCGTTAAATAGTAGATATTACATATTAAATGGAGCAGCATACTACCATCTGGTATTAGTGCTCACTACGGCCTATATTTATATGTAATTAGCAACTACACGTGCAATAAGATATTAAATACCATTGACGTTTTACTTACCATTGTCATCTCAGGTAATGCAAATTAGGCACATACGGTTTCTTAATCTATTTCAACTACAACTACAACAACAACAACAACAACAACAACTACTACTACTACTAAAACAACAACAACAACAACAATAACGACCACAACAACAACCACCACAACAACAACAACAACAACAACAACACCAACAAATTTATGAAAGGCCCTAAATAACACGTAAGAGTGTCAAAATGACGTGCTGCTTCAAATTTATTAATGTTTCAATTAGGCCATGTCTATATGAAATATTCTATCACTTTGTCATAAATTTGCATTAAAAAATGAGCTCCGTTGTGGGTATAGTATAACGTGCAGCGCACTCGGCTGTCTGTACAGAGCATTGTAATATTTCATGAAAAATTCAGCGCACTCTAAAAGCAGACTGGCGTCATAAAGGATTACGTTAAAGTGTTCTCATCAGGAATTGAAAAGTACCATGAGGATCTCGTTTCTAGATTCCGGCGTATTTTGATTGTACACAGTACGAAACCATTAATATGTAAACTTACACTTACTAGGCAAAGCCACATAGATACTTATTAGTGGATTATGAATTTCCATCAGAATTATTAAAATAGTACTAAATATTACATGTACATTAAAGTCCCGCGCCACGCTGACTTTGTGTTTGTTCAGGCTAATACCTAATCTCAGAAACTATGACACGGATTTTCATATGGTTTTTACACTTTTTACCAATAGAAAGCTATGTCATTTGTATAGGTTATAATTTGTTAATATTTCACACAAAGTAAGCTACCGGGCAAGTAAGGCGATATTTCTAAAACAGTACCTACGTAGTCATGTTGAGACTTTTGTTTAATTTGTATTTTCAGATAGGATTTTAAAGATATTTTTAATTGATATCGTGCGAAGGCGAGACGGATAGCAAACATGGATATAAATGAAAAATTGAAATGCGACACACGTTGAAAACACGTTTCAATACTAACGGTTAGTGATGCCCTCGCCCTGGTTGATCTCGGCGAAGAGTGCGCTGCGGTCGTCCGCGCTCATGCTGGAGAAGTCGACCTCGGGCAACACGGGCGGCGGCGGCGGCATGCCCCCGGGCGGTGGCGGAGGCGGGGCGGCCCCTCCCTTGCCTGACACCGATCATTCGTTTTACATTATTCAACACTACATAGATTTCTCAAAACCGAATAGTTCTTTCCCAAGTAATGCAATGTGCCCAGATAAAAAGATATACAAAATAAACATTTTCGTAACTTTGGCGAGCTGTATGGCACACGTAGCAACATATACTTGTGAGAACCGTATATCGACATTGGATCTTGGCAGAAAATACTGTTATTCGCTTAAACACGGGTACAGTCGTGGATATGAAATGGACGGGCAATTATTTTTCCGCTTGACCACCGAACAATTGCCTGTCGCTCAATGTTGATTGCGTAACAATGATTATAATATAAATTAAACATGAATACGTTCGTTTCGTAAGAATTATAAGTAGAATATTAATCGATAAAGCACTAATTTTCACAAAACATCGAGCCAGTTTTATGGACTCGAGTTGTCATCTAGAATTGGCAAAGCTCAGGTCAGCGCAACACGAGCCTTCGACCGCGTAATAAATATACAAGCGGGTAAGAGCGCTTGATATTAAAAAAATCACGACCGTTATGGATGGCGACAAAACAGAATTTACGTCGCTAATAGTGCCGATAGAACCTGTCGTCCTATCCATATTAATGTGCTTATAAAAAGCAAAATCATATTACATATATCTTTTTTTGTATTATTATCACTCTGATTGTTATCATTTTTTTTCTTCTTTTTGTCATTTTGTTTTTATTATTGTGTTACTTTTAGTATTCTTATTTTTATTTTTGTAGTATTCCAATTGTCTTTTTCTTTCCTTTTTTTTATTATAATAATTTTTATTTTATTTTTATTATGCTTATGTGCTGTCGTAGTCTATCAATAAAGTGTTTTTATCTTTCTTTCTATATTTGACGGCAAAGCTCTGCCTGTCGCGGGCATGTGTCCGTTTGTTGATCTTTGCTAAGATTACGCAAACTGTCAAGAAATTCACCGGCCGCAGTAAATCCCATCTAATCTCGTTAGCTCCAAAGTAACATGATGAGGGCTCGAGGAAAATGAAATTTACAATACTAATAGGTTCATTATGTAGGTAGAATTTAGTGTTCACACAATTTACTGTTAAATTTAATTAACATTCCATAATAAATACACGGTTTTGTGTGATGTATAGCTGTATCTTTTCCGAATAGAAATATTAAAAGACCGACAATATCTCTCTCTCTTCTTTCAGGTCGATTTCAGATGCTGCGACACGGCTTCTGTTTAACGAATGGGGCGTACGTTGGTGCTCGGATCGCTTATGTATCCCAATTTTGCTGAAGACGTACATTTTTTCTAGTTGCAGATCATGGCATTATTATTATAAATCGCCACGTGATATAGGCATCGTAAAGGAGGGCTCTAGCGGTGAAGATTTATCTCTCGGGTAGCGGTAATTCTCTATCGGGTGACAGGAGTAATCAATAAGCGGTCTAAATGTTACCCTACCTTACATATAGATTAGTTGTGAGGCCGCGAGACGAATTAAACATGTGTCTGTAACCGAAAAAATGTACAACAAGCAACAGTATCATTCCGCACTGCATCTTACACATTGCTCATGTCAGTGGAGGCGCTATGTGTCATATTTTTTCAAGGATACACTAAAGAAACGGCCACGTCATTATGCGAGGACTGAACGTGGCGGTAAAAAACGAATTGTCATCATGATACGTCTGCTATATTCTATTCTTATAGACTGGCATTTTTGTTCAACGCCATTCTCAATCCACTTTTTAATAGTCGCATTGTTTCGATACAGATTGCTTCTTAGAGTTAGGAGGGTACAATTTAAACCATATTTTACAAGGTTTACCAAAAGCAGCTCGAAAACTTCACGTGCGCGGATTCACTGAGGGCGTTTCTAACGTCCCATTAATAATGCACGTGTACAAGATGCCAAAATTTCGGTTAATCTAACTTTCAGGCACCACCTGAAATTAGTATCCATCCTATGCATGAATCCTCAATATTCACACGTGTAGTTTTCATTCGATTATACATATGTACATCGCATTGAATATTCATTGACTTGTCCAAACCCGCTCTCACTCAAATTAGCTCAAAACACGAACGCCCTTTACGGCATCGCCGTTTCGGCAATCTAAGTACGTGTTTAAATAACATTCATTGATACAAGTGTCTTGTCTCAATGAAGAATAATGCAGAAATCTTCACGGAACATTATATTTTTTTATTTGTTAATTTATTAACTCAAGCCTTTGACCGCTTAAGTGCGTTAAATTAATTAACATTCGAGCGTGAATGCGAATGAAATCCGTGATTGTCATATGTTTTGTTGTTAATGTTTCAGTTTTGAGATGGATGGAGGGATTTGTATGCCTATTAGAAATACTCCAAACTTGGTGTTCGTGTCTCGTTCGTCGTAGCGAAGTAGCTATCCGAAATCCAATTCTCGCGGTATTGTAGTGATTATATTTAAGTTATGTAAAAATAGTCAATGAAAATACAAACTCAAGATATAGGGGAATCAAAAACGAAAAATATAATATTATTCATTTTATAGTAGTAATAATAAAATAACTTTAACCCTTCTCACGCCGAGAGGAGATACGTGTCACACACACGAACTACAAAAGAGTTGATGACGAAACGACCAAGCAGCCGGTCGTTGTAAGCTTCACTTACGTTCACTCACTTATAAAAAGCTACATACATTACCGCTAAAATATATGAATACGATATCACTAAAGAGGGTAAATGTAGTTTTACCCTCTTCAATCTTGTCGGGCTATAAAATTTTATAGGTAAAATCGATATTGAGTGTTTGCTATTTTCGCCAACGGTTTCTCGGCAACGAATGAGATTAGCACAACTGTTAAAATCAAAATGAAACTCTTGATTTTTGGAAAACAATCCTTTGTAGATTAAATGAAAAAATAGAAAAAAGACTACAATCGTTCTTTTTAAGTTTAAGTAAAGCGGAATCTGTAAAATATCCTAAACGAATAATCACGTACTTTGGGGAGAATAGCGAATAGGTAGGGGTGAAAACATTACCCAATTAAACTATCTCGTTAGAAGAGTGTCGCAAATGTAATAGTCACATAATTGGAAAACTTTTGATCTCATTTGTACTAACTCGCTTTTATCTTTAAACTTAAACTTTAATTAAAGTATTTAAATGATACAATAATATTGTGTAATATGTACTTAGAGATAATGAAGGACAACATAATAATGCTCTATATCGGAAACAATTCGTAACTTCAACACTTAATATTGAATACTTAGCCGGATTTCATATATTAATAAACAACAACAACAACATACCGTCACGCCAGGTCCCTAACGGGGTAGGCCTACCACAGCCTACCCCGTTTCTGCCTACAGAAAGCACCGTGTGCCAAATATCTCTGTCCTTGCAAACCTGACGCGCTTTGTCTACATAATGTGTCATTAAATGTACTGCCACTCACCGGACCACACCAATCCGGTGGTATGAATCTGTTTAACGTAGACTTGCAGGTCGGAGAGCAGCTGGACCCAAGCGCGGCACCAGTCCGCGTGCCTCTTGTCCTTCTCCTTCCACTCCTTCAGCACGCGGTTCGTATAGAACTGGCCGGCGTCGTTCATTTCCTTCACGTAGGGCGCGGGCGTTAGCGGGATGGCCACCCAGCCGAGCGCCGGGATGCTCTCGGATATCGCCGACAGATGGTTGAAGTAGGGCGAGGTGCGGTTCTTCTCGCGGAACTGTTGGATAGCAGAGATCTTGTTGCTGGTCGGCGTCAACAGCTCCGATTGTTCCGCGTCGGACGGCTTGCCCCTAGTCACCGTCAGCTTGATGTAACGAAGCTGCTCCCTGCCAAAAGGAAACGGAAAATTTATTCAATCATCCAAACCTGCCACACGATCGAGGCACCAATTAAAATTTTTCCTTTACGTTTATCATCCGAGATGAAAGGTGTTTTAATTCCTTCGTTTCCTCTGACGCGCATCTTAAACAGAGACAATAGACGAAAAGAATTTTGTTTTCTTTTTTGTATTGTCCCAGCTCTGATATATGTGACGAGAACGCTGATTGCGAACGATCTGTAATAAGTGGCAACCAAGGATACGGTTGGCCGTTGGCTGGACGTTCGCTAGTGTTATGTTTTCACGAGCGTTTCCGTGCTTCGGCGGGCACGGTGAACAGCCGGCAGCGATTATAATCGTTCGATGCGAGTCGTTAACCCCCGCGGGGTAGGTATTAGAGAATTTATGGCGCTTTAAAAACAACCAACACGCAGATATGACGCTTGACGCTATCCACACCGTAAAGGATCAGCGGGGTCAAGTATTTGTCTACAGTGTACACTCTACACCCTATCGATGTATACCCGTTCCCATAAGTAACAATACTAAATTGAGACAATTTCACACACCGCTATCTGATCCTTAATTTGCCAGAACTTCCTTAATTTGTTTGAGCAGAACCTCTTATTTGTCTTGGGTGAGAATCGTACTCGTACTAACGATCTCCGATTCGGCAGTTACGTTCACTCCCTACGGATACCAATCACGTTAATGGATCAGAGATTAAAACAGGTGCAGATCGATTTGAGGATATAACACTCACTGAAAAGCTTCGTTGACAAGTTTGGCGTGGGTGGCGACATCGCCCCCTATCTGCTCGGATAACTGAACATAGGTACGCAGCGGACCCTGGAACAAAGAACTCGGATTAGACACCCACGCGATGTAACTGGAGCCGTACGTACATTAACATTCCCTTATTTTTCATAATAAAATAAGTAACGAAAATAATCTTATTAAAAAATTTGTAATACTATACGTAAATTGTTTTATCGGAAATTTTGTTTGCTTACGCATTTCGATCATTTCATTTTAAATAAACATGTTGACTAGACCGTAATGCTGTTGTAGACTTAGGCCGATGAGGAGCACAAGCGGTCGGAGCGGACGTTTATTTGTCTTAGACAAATTTCTCTACACTTCATTAGAAAATAGATATATCTACTGTAACATGTATTAGTATTCAAATATACATCATAAACAATCATTTATACTCTTTCGTCGATTTAAGGATAAAAAAACTGCCACAAAAAATCTATAGCATGAAGCCCGTAAGCGCACAGACAATTACGTGTACTATTTATTAATCTTGAATACACATGTATGCAACAGTTGAAAATTTAAAAAACCGTGAATCCAAGTCGCGCCAAGTATTGGCACTATCATAAAAAAATATTTTACAGTATCCACTTAGTTTTCTTTTTCCGATAGGTGTCCTCAAAAGTTTAAACCTAATCAATTACGAATAAGTTCCGAGATTATAGTAGCTAAAGAAACTACTAACAGATTGTCCGTAACAATCTTTAACTGCTTAATATTTAAGTTTAAGCTCGAACGGGATTACTTAAGGACACTTTCATAACTATTTTGATACCTCTTCAATGAATGTTTATACGAAATGAATATTTAGCATTTATTGCGAAATTTTACAACCACTCCTGATAACATGTACCTAGCTAATCGATGTGCACTTTTCAACCCGAAAAGTCAAAGTTCATCCGTTGGTGTCAGTTCAATTTTGTTTATCCAATTACAGTATGCCGGAGCAAGTGGGTAATGTATTTGTAACAAGTAACAAGGTCGATGCGACATTCAACTGTGCCCAATATAATATGCCTTCTTGTTATTTTTTTGTTACGAAGATTATATTGTTTCATGCCAAAAAAGAAAAATAGTAACTTCTCTCTAAGAATTTTTTCTCAAAGGAAAATTCATGAGTTATTTCTTCGTTTAGATACATAAAGAATCATAAACGATCTGTAAAGTAAAATGAAACCATTTTGTGCTAAACCGCGTTTGGCCAAGGGACGTGAGGCCACTAATGGCTAATATTAGCAAGCACATTGGAATAGTGTGGTGGAGTATTTCTCAAGCCTCCAGCATTGATGGGTTGACATGCCATGCCAGCCATGGGTTGACTGGTAGAGAATGCCACTAGGCATTAAGTCCGCCCTTTGTACAACTTTTTAGTTTAAGGTATCACAAAAAAGTGTAAATAAATAAAAAAAATGATGGAAGATTCCCGTGCTCAACAGTGGGACGTACAAAGAGTTGTTGTAGCTAAGTATTTAGCTCTACACGAACAGTTACAAACGCACGTTCTAAACATCGTCAAAATTCACACAAATTTGTTTTTTCCAATTATCAGCTCGAAACATTATGAACAGTAGTAGGTAGTAGCATAAGCAACAAAAAATTAAATTTGTTTGCTTCCGCGCCATCGATACAAGGGCTGATTTATTAGATGCTCGATCGATCACTTAACTCGGACCGATTTCGCAGATTGTTTGCTAACGCGACGGTGTACCGACAAAATTTATTGCCTTATAAACAGTGTAACAGGCTGAATTTGTTTTGGAAGAAAATATAGACATTTTGGAGCCTTCCTTTGAGCATTAAGATGGAAACTTCATATTAAAATTCTTTTACTCAGTTGTAAGCGTACAACATAGAAAACATAAAAAATGTAACACTATGTAAAATAATAAGTCAAAATATTAAAACCGTTTCTCAGTTTAAGTTGTTTGATTTTTGCTAAGAAATTATACATGAAGCAGTTTTGTAACTCACAAGTCAATGGTATCTTTCATTCTATAGCTGAATATAACGATTTTAGACTTGTTCACTCTGATTTTAATGATTTTTTATAATTAAACATATCAATATAATATAGACGATACTGACAACATTATGGTATTTTTTTGTAGGAATTAAAAAGTTTACGCGTTATAAAGATAATTGTGAATCTAAGGCCACGTTTTGGCTCACACAAACTTCACAATATACTCAAAGTTATGTTACTAATGAAAACATCCAAAGTTCACAAAGCAAATATTTGTTGTTCTCATAAATTATACCCATTCCTTACGACTGTTTCTACAATCTCTCATAAAACACGCAAAGTAATATACAAGTAACAATATGTAACCCGCTTTTAATTTATTCATATTCCTTTGTAGTCATGTTTCACGTCATGGACACGGTTAAATGAATTTTTTTTAAGAGATAAAATTATGTTGAACCATCTTCTGAAAATATCCTTAGGAATAGTGACAACAGACCTCACATGGCGCGTCTGTTATGTATTGTTTTGTAAAAAAGAAAATTTTATTCAAGTAGAAATTAAAAATAATATTATTCGTGTCCGGCGCAAGCGTATAAAAGACAATTACATTTTCAAGTTTGAAAAAATAACTATGAAGTAAGCACGAAATTGGAATTTCAGAGATCATCTACTCCACGTTTATTAAATTTCGTAACCAAGAATTTTCGTTGAGGTAATTTTACACTTTGGACCCATAATACATGTGTCTATCGCTACAAGTGTATAGTAGAGACAACCATCTCAATGACCATGGAAAACAATGCGTCTGTGATCAACTCTGAATATGACAGACTAATAATGCTAATTACATAGGTACTTACATACATATTAACAACGTGGAATAATGTACCCTAAGAGTTCTATTAACAATTACCGCGATTAATACAAAGTAATTAAGTTTTATTTACGACTAATTATGTCTGAAGTAATGGTCTAAACTAAAATTGTTATTCGTACAGTCCTGTTCGAGACCGGTTGCAAATGTTCGTAGGCGGCAAATATACGCTTCAATTACAATTTTAATATGTGTTACCTGCACCAAATCCTGGTATCCGTTGAGACTCATGCTGTCGACGATGTCGGTGTCCTCTGGTGCTTGAGGTGGTGTGACGATGCAGACGGGCGAGGGCGCGGGGGAGCGCGGCGGGGTGGGCGAGCGCGCGCGCAACAACGGCAATCGCTCCAACCGCGATGTCACTCTCTCCAGGCGCTCAATTAACACCTCTAGCTCGACCGCTGGGTTTTGTCCTGAAGTCGACGACTCCGCTTCACCACCTAACGTAACAAACAGGACACTATTAATGCACTGCAGATTCCCCTTGCATTCGACTGTTATAATATTACATACAATAAAAAAAATACGAATGTTATTATTATAACCTGTGGGCTAATGAAATAAGGGGGAAAAAGCTGTAAGGCCTACCGGCAGTACAGATGCATGGTGTAGATATTTATAGGACTTGTATTATATAATTAACATAACAAATAATAAACAATGTTGTATGTAAGACTGTAATTATATGTCGTAGATTACGATTTAAATTTGTCGGATCTGTGGTCTTGAGTAGTCTTTAGACTGATACACAAACCATGTCATGAGTATAGTGTTTACATTGGTAAACAAACGTAAACAAGGAGTGGGGCATACTCAGATATAAAGGCGCCGC